>PVIA01005785.1:0-108831 GCA_004024845.1 Tonatia bakeri
TGCCCCCCCCCCAGTTTTTGTCCTTGTGGTCTTTATACTTGTTCCTATAAACCCTTCCCCTTTCCCCTTGAAATTCCCCTGAAATTCCTTCCCCTCTCCCCTCTGAACACTGTCAGCCTGTTCTCTATTTCAGTGTCTTTGGTTATATTTTGCTTGTTTCTTTGTTTTGTTCATTATGTTCCTGTAAAAGGTGAGATCATATGGTATTGGTTTTATACTGCCTGGCTTATTTCACCTAGCATAATGCTTTCCAGTCCCACCCATGATGTCACAAAGGCTAGGAGCTCTTTTTTTCTTTCTGCTGCATAGAATTCCATTGTGTAAATGTACCATAGTTTTTTGATCCATTCATTTACTCATGGGCACCTAGGTTGCTTCCAGCACCTAGCTATTGTAAACTGTGCTGCTATGAACATTGGGGTGCATAGGTTCTTTTGGATTGGTGTTTCAGGGTTCTTAGGATATACTCCTAGCAGTGGAATTGCTGGTTCAAAAGGCAGATCCATTTTTAGTTTTCTGAGAAAATTCCACACTGTTTTCCATAGTGGTTGTACCAGTCTGCGATCCCACCAACAGTGCACTAGGGTCTCTTTTTCTCCACAACTTCTCCAACACTTGTTGTTTGTTGCTTTGTTTATTATGGCCATTCTGACCAGTGTGAAGTGGTATCTCATTGTGGCTTCAATTTGAATCTCTCTGATAGCTATTGATATTGAGCATCTTTTCATGCGTTCTTTTCATGTGTCTCTGGATCCTCTGTATGTCCTTCTTGGATTTTAAGTAGTTTTAAATGAGTAATTTAAACATAAATTATATCTGGATAAACTTTTCTCATTTCTCATGACAACATGATAGAGTAGAAAAACAGGGGTTAATAAATCCATTTTTCATATGAGCCAACTGAATCCAACTTACTCAAGGTTACACCACAAATTACCATCAGAGCTGTGGGAAACCTGGATGGCAGGTCTCTATGTTCACAGCTCTTTCAACTACACCATGCTCCTTCTACCAACTCATGAGGTTTCAATTTCATTGATCCTTCCTCCATAATACAGAGTACTGGGTATGCCTGCAGCATTTCTGACTCAGTAGATCTGGGGCAGAATTAAGAATCTGCATATGTAACAATTTCCCAGCAATCCTGATGTTGCTGATACAGGAACCACACTTTGAAAATGACTGATGTGGGCTAACTCTTTCACCTGTATTCTTGTCCCCCATTTCTTTTCACCTCCTATGGAGAATTTAGAAACTCTTTTCCATTCATGTCTCCAAATACCCCAAAAGATTAATTCCTGCATTGACTTAAACCATCTGAAAGCTCCTGACTGGCTCCAACCTCACTGAATGTCCTCCTCTGCAGAGGACCCTGAAAAATACTAGTTTAGTGACCAAAGCATAGAGCTGGGCCATTAATACACATAATGGAGACTTACAGGAAACTGCTCCCAAGAGAGAACTATGTCTACTGATGATGTGACTTATTACAGGCTATAGAAGCTTCATCACTGGTACCATGGGACAGTATCTCCTAGGCAGTATACCTTTAGAGACTGCTTCCCCCGAGTACATGGCATGGCTTTGCCCCATGGACACTGGAGCCCCTTTAACTAGTGATTTTCTCTTCTCCTTGGTCTAGGGGACTTGGCACCACCTCTACTTTATGGTCATCCCTGGAGGTCTATGGCCTGAAGACTCTAACTTCTTCTGACCCTCCTGTCTTTATTTCCTCCTTGTTTGATTAGCATGCTCATTTGGCATGTGTGGTGTTTTTTTGATGCTATGTGACAGCATTCATTCCTATGTGCAGAATGACAGATGTAAGGAGATAGGTGGTATAATGTGGACAGAGAGCTGGAAAGGTAGAAAGATGAGGCACTAGAGGGATTGCTATTAGTGGCAAATATTCTTCCCACTATGCAAGGAGAAGCTCTGCACAGGGATGACAATGTTAATGGTCTGTCATCTGATTCTGTATCAGACCTTCAAAATATCATGTTAAAAGGGGCTTTCAAATGCTACAGACATCAGATGGTCATTTTTTTCTAGCAAAATTTTCTTAATTAATTCATAAGCAAACCCAAAATTGGCTACAAGTCTTATATTCTCATGTTTTCTAACAGAGTTTTATTGGTACAATCTTTTCACAAAGAAATTTGTCAATATATATTAAAGTAAATACAAAAGTCTGTACTGCTTTTGATATCTAAACTAAATATAAAAATTCAAATACTCATGATACTGTTCATTAAAGCAGTATTTCTCATTACATAATGAAGAGGCTAAGTGAACAATGATATATACCACCCTGGCTGGTGTGGCTCAGTGGATTGAGTGCTGGACTGTGGCCAAAGGGTCTTGGGTTAGATTCCCTGACAGGGCACATGCCTGAGTTGTGGGCTGGGTGTCTGGATGGGAGCATATGAGAGGTAACCAATGTATTTCTCCCACATCTCAATGTTTCTCTTCCTCTCTTTCATCTCTTTAAAAATAAATAAATTCTTTAAAAGAAAATAATGACACATACCTCTATGGAATATTATGAAGTTATTAAAGTATTAGTTAATACAACTATAGAATAACATGGGAAACATTAATATTAAGTAAAATCAAACACACAAAAATAATTGTGTCACATGAAAACAATCATGACAAGAAAAATTACTGGAAGAATTGATAATAATGTTTAAATATGGTGCTGAGATTTGCAATGATTACTTCATCCTGTGTCTATTTTCCAAAAAATTTTATCATGTAATCATATTATCTTACTATAGAAAAGCACATTAAATAAAATTTTAAATGTTATAATTGAGAGTACAAACTCACACTATCTAAAAAGATAAGCCAACAGCTCATGAGTCTGGGGTCATAGCAAGTACAAAGAGGCCAGAGGCAAACAGAAGAAAACGGTAGCATGAGCACAGGCTCCTATGTGGGCATTTGCTCCCAGGTGTATGGGGTCAGGGAAAATGACTACCCAGTGTACTGGAATATCTACGTATCTGTGGATCAGGTCTGACACATCAGCTGTGGGTCCAAAGCTTTGATTATCATAGTTCATAACTTCATATAACACATGATCCTGTCCTCTAAGCTTCAGTCTGGATGTTAGCTGGCTGGACTTTTCTAGCAAACACAGAAAACAGCCTGCAAAGCAGCTGAATCATATATTTGAAAGTGGGGCACAACTTGTGTCAGTCCAGGTGGCTTTGATTTGCAGAATCTAGGAAGATAAATATGATAGACTAAGAAGCATTGTCTGTGTGAAGGTCACAAAGAGACTGCAGAGAAAAATCTCAGCTTTCAAACTCACATCCAGGGAGCCTCCTTTTTTCCCCTCAGCTCTTCTTTGTGACCAAGTACCCTTGAGAGGACTGTACACTATAGAATACTGACGCTTTTAGGTTCTCAATGTAGTTCATGGACTCCTCCCTGTATATGTTCTCCTAGTTTTTACCTGCAGGGTAGTATCTGATATGTTTTGTTTTAAAGGGCCACTCTCTGTTCACAAAATTCAAAATTGTCACTGTCTGTCCTGAACAATCCTGAATAGGTTGGATGTTGTAGAATCACCTGGGCCCAGCAAAATTAATTCATATGATGAGCATCAGGATTTTTGAAGCTGTGGGAAAGACAAGCCAAAGATAAGCTCTTAGCAGTGACTGCATCTTCCAAGGGGAGCCCTCTCCTCTGAAGTGTGAGAGGAGTTGGAAGCTAGCTCAGTAAACGCAGGCCTGGCGCTGTCTGCTCTTGAGAAGGAAGGGAAAGAATATAGCCACCATGACTTTCTCAGCCATGTCCAGGCCTTATGTGCCTATTTCATCCAGTATTTATTCAAGTCCTTTGCAAGCAGAGGCTTATGCTCCAATTAGAGCTTCTGAAAGCAAAATGTCAAAAGCACTTGGCATTCATTCCCACTCCTCCTATGCTCCTCAGATCCCCATCCCCTGAAGTTAGGTACAAGTTAACCACATTGTCTCTGAAGTGATCAATACTTATACTAGGTCTAAGAATGGCTATTGGCCCTGGCTTTAGAGACCTGCAGGATTCAGCATGATATCCTACATGTGTATATTTCTAACTAAAACATGTAGTCTTAAATAAAATTTCTGGTCAGGGTAACAGTATTTTTGTTTGAACTCTTGGTTTTTTTGAGGGAAGAAGGTGACTTTTCTCATTGTTTTCAATGAAGTCCCCAAAACCCTTTTGCTTTTTTTATCCTAGCTCTTTCCAGCATCTTAATCATTTCTGGGACCATTCCCAAGACTGTCTCTGGGTTTCTAAATCTTTAATACTAAACAAAAACCAGCTGAAACATTCATTGGACCCAGAAATCTCTAACTTTGCATGGCTTGCAATATTTCAAGAATGGGATAATAATAATTAATAATAATAATAATAATAATAATAATAATAATAATAAATATCTTTGAGGAATGAGGCAGGAATTAAAGTAACTCCCTGCACAATGCATTGTCCCCATAGGCTTGATACCTTGGTGCTGCTCTAGACATTTCACATACTAGGGAAAAGGCTAAAATGTTAATGCCTTGGGACCCTGCCAGTTCACAGAAAGCACTTACACCTTCAAAAGCTTCTGTGTTAATTAAAGGTGATTAAAACCAGGTCCTTGCTGAGGGCATTCTTTCATAGTTGGGAACAAGTAAGGAAAAGTAGATATAATTATCTGGCCAATTAAGCAGAGATTTTCTCCTTTCTATAAAATATATGCTGACAAAACAACAGCTATAGGTTTAAAATTTGTCTGATTTGATCATCTTTCAGCACAGGAAAACCTGGTTCATATACTACATTAAAAAGGGCTGCTATGGGAATTGTCATTGAAGATGAGGCCCAGCCTGGGACCTGAACCAGAGATCAAGCTCAGATGATACCTTGAATATTACTTTCCAGATCCACCTTGAATGCTCCAGCTCCCAAGCAGAGACAGATACTTATTCTCTGTGCTCCCACACTCCCTGGTTGGCTCTTTGGCAGCGCATTGTTGGGTCAGTTGTGATTTGCAGTGATTCACATTTTGTGTGCATCAGTTCACCTCACCTAGTCATCCATGAGTTCCTTGTATTTCAGTGGGAGTCCATCAAACCTTTCCAGAACCACTAAGGACTTCTCTCCCAGAAGACCAGGAGAGCTTTCCTTTTTTTAAAGAAACATAAAATGGGAAATTGGCATTTTCATTTCTATCTAAACACAGTAGTACTCATCTAGGCTACTGACAAGGAAACTAATTGTAAGACAGATCCAAAGACACCTCTCTTCATGGGTAAAGTACGACTTAAGATGTCTCAACTAATAGAGACAAGATGCCAGAGAGGTGAGCAGATGTTCCTGACCAGCATTTTCAGCCATTCAATAACACCCACTTCTCTCCCAGATAAGCTTTAAGAAAGAATGTTTTCAAGCTTATGTGAAATCAAAAACAAGCAAATTAAAGCAGTGAGATGTCATTCACAATCTAAAAATTTAACTAAGATTTAAAAAGTAATAACAATTTTGATAAGGCCAAGTTTTAATGGTTATTCTCATATACTACTTTTGAGGAGGGGGCGGCGAGGTGATATACTGGTACACATTTCACATTTTCCAAAAATCAGAAAATATTCAAGGATGGTAGTTAGAAGTACAAACAAAGATATATGCTTTAGTATGTTCACTGAAGCTTTATCTTTAAAATAAAAAATTTAAAACAATCTCAGCTATGCAACAAATGTGGTAATATGCTAAGTTATGCAGCAGTAATGAGTAAATGCTGATATTTCAGTGACTCAACACAACAAAGGTTTATTTCTCACTCAGAGTCTGTTATAGGTTGGGAATCTCCAGGCAACTCTCTCTTAAGCACTAACTCTCAGATCCCTGATGTTTCAACCGGCCTTAGGCCATTATGGATGTGGGGAAAGATAAGTGCTGTGCCAAGCACAGAAGTAGTTTCTTCTCTCACTTGTGCCCATATGCCATTGTCCATAACTTAAACTGTTGTTCCCAATCAAGCTGTAAAGGAGATCTGAAATCACAGATTTCCAAAGTGCTCAAGAAGAAGTACTGGTGTAAAGAACCTGTTGTGACTACCATAATGTTAAGTGGAACTTTGTATATTCAGACAAGGGAGCATCATGCAGTCATTAAATGTATGCTCTTGAAGAGAGAAGATTGTGGAAGAGTGAGTTGAAGCTACTCTAACCTCCTCCCAGGACCAATCTGGAATTACAACTACATTGTAGAGAAATCACCCAGAATAAACAACTGAACAATAGCAAGAGAGAGGTCATATAACCATGGGCAGACAGGATAAACCACTTCATCACAATGTGACTGATACAGAGTACAGAGGCTGGCTGGGCACCCACAGGTGGCAGCTAAAGTGCCAGAGGAATATTTCAGTGGCCAGGGGTTCCCCCTGAGAAGTTTGGGGTCTAAACTCCAAGCTAGGCTCTTCAGCCTACAGTACAAGAGCCTGAAAAGAACCCAGAAAACATTCAGCTGAGAAAAGCATTGGTCTTTCTCTCTGCTAGTGACAGATGGCTAGAGTCACAGAGAGACTTTAGAAGGGCCAATGCATAAAATTTCATTAGCAGTCACTTACTCTGGGGTCTAGCAAATGAGGATCAGAGTGGACTAGAGACACTTGAGGAGAAACTGGGGATGGCAGCTTTGGGGAGAGAAATTAGGAAGCAGCCACCAGGATTCCAGTGCTGAGTTATCCCCCATACTGCAGGAGTCACCTTGTTCAGGCAGAGCACTCCTCTACAAGTGCCATGAGCCTGAGGGAAAGAAATATTCTTGCCCACAGGAATTACTCTCCCCCACCCTGTGGTGCTTAAGTCTTACTGCTGATTACAGAGTGACTAGATCAACAACTGAAGGAGTCAGCCATAGACTGTGGATCACTGGTAGTCTCAAACAGACTGCCTAAAGACAGACTGGAACACCATGGGACATCACCAGAGGTGGATTCAGGAAGAAAAAACAATGATAAATACTAGATACTACCAAGACAAATTCCACCACTGCCTTATTCGTGATTTTTGATACTTTCTCTCCTGCATAGCTTTTCAACATTCATTTCTTGTCCTTCAAGTTTGTACATATTGTCACTAGATTTTATATAATAGTTTATTTCAAATCTCATATTTTGTTCCTCCCTCTTTTTACCATATTTTATCTTATACTTTCCTCTTCTTATTTTCCTTTAAATTTCATCTTCTCTCTTGCTATTACTTCTTATCATTCCACACTCTTACTATTTTGCCCCACTTTAGCCTCACAAAACCACTTTTCTTGTCATTGATCATCCCACATTCTTTTTCTTGCTCTTAAAATAACCATGTTATTTTGACGCCTTTACCAATCTTTGTTCATTGTTTTGTGGATATGATGGGCTTTTTTGCATTTCTTCAAATTTATCTCTAGATCTTCACTGTTTTGATATTTCAAACCTCAAATTTTACCATTATCCTCTCTTACTCCATTCAGCCTTCCTCCTGCCCTTCTTTTTCATGTCAAATTTTAATTTTTCCCTGTCTTAACCTGGATTTTATTCCACACTCTTCTCCCTCTATCACCTCAAAATCCTTCTCCCTCTATCACCTCAAAATCACTTCCCTTTCTTCTACACCTCTAAGCTTTTCTTGCTTTATTTTGCTCTCTTATTCCCATCCTACCTATATTAATCTTACCTCATTTGTTGTTGATAGTTCTATCATAGTTGTTTTTCTCAAATTTGGTTCCTATTTTTTCATTTTTCTTCCTCTTTCTTACTGTGTTTTTTAAAATTTCTGTTTAAACCTAATAATATATGCTTCTCTTATCTTGCTCCATTCCACCTTCTTCATTCCATTTTTTATTCATGTTGTAAATTTTACTTTCTTTCTCTCTTTGCCCCAGTACCTACTCTTGTTATTCTCCTCCCTTTCCCTCTCAAAACCATTTTTCTTTCAGTTAGTCATCTCATATTCACTTCTCCTTTTGTAACAGTCTTGATTTCATTAAACCCTTATTAATACTGGCTCATTTGCTGTTGATAGTGTGATTATGTTCAGGGGTCATTTTGGCTGATGTGGGTTTATTTCCTGAGCTGTGCGATTCTGTTCTGATAGCACCTTCACAGCAGCATACAAGACATTGTGAGTGGAGTGACTCTCAGATAGCCGACTGGAGGTAAGGACCCACCAAAAAAACATCCCAACAACAATCAAAACCTAGTTACATCCAGAGAATCAACATAAATGACATAAAGGGCATCCCCAAAGCATCAAGTTCAGGAGACCAAGGAGACTGCACCACTGAAGCCCGCAGATCTCCTGCCATACAAGGTCACAGAGTGAAAAGAAGGAGTCAAAACAGATCAACCTAAGAAGCAGAAACAAGCAAGGACAGTCTCTCCTCAAGTGTGAAGACAAAGAACAAACTCCAATCCACATGAAAGGAATAATCTCCAGACATAATGCTAAATGGCATAGCAGCAAGTAAACTATCAGAAATTAAGTTCAAAATTATGGTTATAAGGAAGCTGAATGTTCTCAGTGAGAATTACAAAGAACTATAGGGAAGCTACAAGGAACTTATTGTGAACCACATTAGCAGGAAAAGGGACATAGAAACAATCATTAAAAGACAGGAGTAAATGAAGAATACAATTTCTGAACTGAAGAACACAGTAGAAGGAATCAAAATCAGGCTAAATGAAAAAAAAAAAGATTAAATCAGCAAGCTGGAGGGCAAGGTAGAAAAAATATCACACACAAAGCAACAACACACACACCAAAAAAAGACTCAGAAAGAATGAAGAGGGTTTAAGAAGCTGAAGAACAATATGAAGCATAATATCAGTATCATAGGAATACCAGTATCATAGAAATACCAGAAGGAGAAGAAAAGAAGCAAGGCACAGAAACCTGTTTTAAAAAGTAATGATGGAAAACTTCCCTAATTTGATGAGAGAAAAAAATCACACAAATCCAGGAAACAGTGAGGGTTCCAATAAAGGTGAACCCAACAGGCCCACTTCAAGACATATCATAATTAAAATGGCAAAATTAAAGGACAAAGAGAGAATCTTAAAGGCAGCAATGGAAAAACACAAAATAACATATAAGAGAGCCGCAATGAGGATAGCAGCTGACTTTTTAAAGTATATTTTATTGATTAGTCTATTACAGTTTTCCCAATTTCTCCCCTTTATTCCCCCTCTGCTCTACACCCTCCAGCCCTCCAGCACCCCGTCCCACCTTATTTCATGTCCACGGGTTGTGCATGTAAGTTCTTTGAGTGCTCTGTTTCCTATACCATCTTTTATTTCTCCCCATCTATTTTATGCCTAGCAATTATGCTTCTTCTTCCCTGTACCTTTCCCCCCATATTCCTCCCTTCCCCCTCCCCATTGAAATCTCTCCATGTGATGTCCATTTCTCCGATTCTGTTTTTAGTTGTTTATTTAGTTTTTGTTTTCATTGTTTGTCTTTACTTTTAGGTTCGTTAGTTGATAGTTGTGAGTTTGTTGTCATTTTACTATTCATATTTTTATCTTATTTTTCTTAGATAAGTCCCTTTAACATTTCAGATAATAATGGTTTGATGATGATGAACTCCTTTAACTCGACCTTATCTAAGAAGCTTTGTCCGTCCTTCCATTCTAAATGATAGCTTTGCTGTATAGAGTAATCTTGGATGTCGGTCCTTGCCTTTCTTGACTTCAAATACTTCTTTCCAGCCCCTTCTTGCCTGAAAGATTTCTTTGGAGAAGTCAGCTGATAGCCTTATGGGCACTCCTTTGTAGGTAACTCTCCTTTCCTTTTGCTGCTTTTATGATTCTCTCTTTATCTTTAATCTTGGTTAACTTAATGATGATGCACCTTGGTGTGTTCCTCTTTGGGTCCAACTTATTTGGGACTCTCTGTGCTTCCTAGACTTCCTGGAATTATATTTCCTTCACCAGATTGGGGAAGTTTTTCTTCATTATTTGCTCAAATAAGTTTTCAATTTCTTGCTCTTGTTCTTCTCCTTTGGGCACCCCTATAATTTGGATATTGGAACATTTCAGGTTGTCCCAGAGATTCCTCAGCCTCTCTTCATTTTTTTGAATTCTTATTTCTTCATTCTGTTCTTGTTGGATGTTTGTTTATTCCTTTTGTTCCAAATCACTGATTTGAGTCTTGTTTTCCTTCCTGTCACTGTTGGTTCCCCGGATATTTTGTTTTATTTCATTCTGGGTATATTTCATTTATTTTTTTTTCATCTTTTGACCAAGCTCAACCAATTCTGTGAGCATTTTGATCACCAGAGCTTTAAATTCTCCATCAGATAGGTTGGCTATCTCCTCATCACTTAGCTCTCTTTCTGAAGGTTCTTTGTTCTTTCATTTGGGCCATATTTCTTTGTCTTGGGGCCCCTGGTAAGTTGTAAGGGGGAGGGGCCTTAGGTATTCACTAGAGCAGGGCAACCCTCCTGGTTGTGTGGTCATGCTGCCTGTGTGGGAGGGTCCAGAGAGGGAACAATGCAGCTCTTCTACTGGGCTCTAGCCCACTCTCCAATGAACTCTTGTGTGAGACTGGGAGTTCTCCCACCAAGAACCACTGTAGTACACAATGAGCTCTGAGTCTATTTCTCAGTCAGCCTCTCCCATGCAGTCTGCCAACTCACCTCAGTTTTTCTCAGCAGGGCCTGCCTTGCTGCAGATTCCTACCAGTCTATTTTTTCTGTTTGACTATTTCTTTAATTCCTTGGTTGTCAGAGTTCCATGCAGTTTGATTTTCTGGCATTTTTGATTGCTTATTAATTTTAGATTTGTTGTTATCCTCCTTTTGGTTGTGCAAGAGAGTGAAGGGTTTTTTAGCAGCTGACTTCTCAGCAGAAACACTATAAGCTAGAAGGGAATGGCAAGGAACATTCCAGGTAATAAGGGTGATAGTTTGCAACCAAGACTGCTCCACCCAGCAAGATCCTCATTTAAAATGGAAAATGAGCCCTGGCTGGTGTGGCTCAGTGGATTGAGGGTCAGCCTGCAAACAAAAGGGTGGCTGGTTCAATTCATACCAGGGCACATGCTTGGATTGTGGGCTGGGTCTCCAGTCAGGGGCAGGTGAGATGCCACCACACATTGATGTTTCTCTCTCTCTCTTTCCCTTTCTATAAAAATAAATAAATAAATAATATTTAAGAAATAAAATGAAAGGTGGAATAAGGAGTTTACCAGACAAAAGAAGCCTAAAAGAATACACAGCCAACAAACCAGCATTAAAATACATGCTGAAAGGAAGGATTTAGGAAGATGAAGAAAATGAGAGGGAGAGGAACACAGATACAAGAGGAAAAATGGCAATAAATAAATACCTATCATTAATAACCTTAAATGTAATTGGATTAAATGCTCCAATCAAAAGACAAAGGTAAGCTGAATGGTTAAGAAAACATGAGCCTCACATACACTGCCTACAAGAGACCCACCTCAGCACAAACATTCTACAAAAACTGAAAATGAAGAGAAGGAAAAAATATTCCAAGAATTAGACCTGAAAAAAATGTAGGGTAGCAATACTCACATCTGACAAAATGGATTTCAAAAAAAAAAAAGCCATAAAAAGAGACAAAGGAGCACACTATATAATACTTAAGGGAACAATCCATCAAGAAGATATATCCCTTGTAAACATATATGCGCCTAACATAGGAACACCCAAGTATCTAAGGAAACCCTACATGAGTACAAGGAAGATATAGACAGCAACAAACTCACAGTAGGGGATTTAACACCTATTGTCAACAATGGATAGATCTTCCAAATAAAAATTCAACAAGGACATTACAACAATTTAGATCAAATGGACTTAATTGATATACACAGACTTTCACCCCAAAGAAGCAAAATATACATTAATTACAGATGCACATGGAACATTTTCAAAGATAGATCACATGGTAGGTCAGAAAACAAGCCTCAAAAAATTCAAAAAAAATGAAATCATGTTAAGCGTCTTCTCAATGCCTTGAAAATTGGTATTGCCAATGCAATACCAACTTTAAGGAAAAAACTAGAAATCATTCAAATTCATGGAGACTGAATAACATGCTATTTAAAAAATGAGTGGTTTAACAATGAGTTCAAGGAATAAATTAGAAAGTTTCTGGAAACAAATGAAAATCAATGCACCACAGTACAAAACCTATGGGACATAATGAAGGTGGTACTGAGAGGTAAGTTCATAGACTTACAGACTTACCTAAAAAGATAGAAAAATTTCACATAAAATACCTAACCTTACTTCTACAAGAACTAGAGGAACAACAACAAAGGCCAAAGCCAGTAGTAGGAAGAAAATAGTCAAGATCAGAGCAGAATTAAATGGCAGAGACTAAAAGAGAAATTCAGAGGATCAATAAATTCAGGAGCTGGTGCTTTCAAAACATAAACTAAATTTACAAGCCTTTAACCAGACTTAACAAGAAAAAAAGAGAGAGGACCCAAATAAATAAAATCAGAAATGAAACACAGGAAATTACAACTGACACCACAGAAATACAAAGGATTATAATAAATTACTACAAGGAACTATACGCCAAGAAATTTGAAAACCTAGATGAAACGGAGAAATTTCTAGAAATATATAATCTTCCAAAATTGAATCAAGAAGAATCAGAAAGCCTGAACGGATGGGAAACAATCACTGAAACTGTAGTATTAGTCTAAAAAACTCCCTGCACACAAAAGCCCTGGACAGGATGACTTCACTGGTGAATTTTACCAAACAGTTAGGGAAGAGCTAACTACTATCCTTCTCAAACTATTCCAAAAATCTCAAGAACAGGCAGGTCTCCTAAAACTCTGTTTATGTAGCAAGTATTATCCTAATTCCAAAACCCAGTAAAGACACAACATAAAAAAAAAACTACAGACCAATTTACCTGATGGACATAGATGCTAAAATCCTCAACAAAATATTGGCAAACCAGATCTAGCAATACATTAAAAAGATCATGCCATGCTCAAGTGGGATTCATCCCAGAGATGCAAAGATGGTACAATGTTCACAAATCAATCAATGTAACACACTACATAAACAAAATGAAAGACAAAAATCGCATGATCTTATCCATAGATGTTGAAAAGCATTTGATAAAATACATCACCTATTTGTGATAAAAATGCTCCATAAAGTGGGAATACAGGGAGCATACCTCAACATAATAAAATTCATGTACGAGAAACCTACAGCCAACATAATACTCAAAGGGACAAAAACTAAAAGCATTCTCCCTAAGATCAGGAACAAGATGAGGATGTCTGCTTTCACCACTTGTATTCAACATAGTATTGGAAGTGCTAGCCACAGCAATCAGAAAAGGAAAAGTAACAAGAGACATTCAAATCTGAAAGGAGGAAGTGCAACTGTCATTATTTGCAGGTGATATGATAGTATACATAGAAAACCCTATAGGCTCCACTAAAAAACTAGTCAACCTATTAAGTGAATTTGGCAAAACAGCGGGATACAAACTCAACATTAAAAAATCAAGGCATTTCTTCTTGTTATCCTAAGAAATAAATGTAGGATAGCAATTTTCTTCTCCTAAGAAAAAGAAATCCCGCAGCAGCATTGTTTACAACCAGATTTTCTTTGACCCATTTCAGAACAAGAATGAATCATGTGGAGATGGTAGACATCAGCAATGTAGAATCCTGAAATGTCTCCCAGCTTGTTGTTGTATACACCAACAACAAAATATCAGAAACAGAAAACAGAAAAAATATTCCATTTACTATAGCAAAAAGAAAAATCAAGTACTTAGGAACAAACATAACCAAGGAGCTAAAATCCCTTACTAATCAAACTACAGAACACTGAAGAAAGAAATTAAGGAAGGTGCAAACAAATAGAAGTATATAGCATGTGTATGGCTTGGAATAATCAATATCATGAAAATGTTCACACTACCCAAAGCAATCTATAGGTTCAATGCAATCCCTATTAAATTACCAATAATATAGATATAGAACAAATATTTCAAAAGTTTGTATGGAATCAGTCCTGGATGGTGTGGCTCAGTGGATTGAGTGCTGGCCTGTGAACCAAAGGTTGCCAGTTCAATTCCCAGTCAGGGCACATGCCTGGGTTTTGAGCCAGGTTCCCTGTAGGAAGCATGTGAGAGGCAACCACACATTGATATTTCTCTCCCTCTCTTTCTCATTTTCTTCCCTTCCCTTCTCTCTTAAAGTAAATAGATATGATATTTTTTAAAAGTTTACAAAAATAATTTATGTGGAGTCATAAATAACCCTGAATTACCACAGCAGTCTTGAGAAAAAAGAACAAAGTAGAAAGAATCACAATAACCAATATCAAACTGTACTACAAGGCCACTGTAATCAAAACAGTCTGGTACTGGCATAAGAACAAACACATAGATCAATGGAACAGATAGAGAGCCCAGAAATAAACCCATGTCTCTATGGTCAATTAATATTCGACAAAGGGGACAGGAACATAAAATGGAGTTAAATAGCCTCATCAACAAATGATGCAGGGAAATCTGGAATGGTATTTCCAAAAAAAATGAAACTAGATCACCAACTTACACCATACACCAGAATAAACTCGAAATGGATAAAAGACTTAAACATAAGACATGATACCATAAAAGTCCTAGAAGAAAACATAGGCAGTAAAATTTCAGATATCCAAAGCAGCAATATTTTTGCCAACACATCCTCTAGGGCAAGGGAAATAAGGGAAAGAATAAACAAATGGGACTACATCAATTTAAAAAGCTTCTGCATGGCTAAAGAAACCATCATCAAAATGAAAAGGGAACCAATCTTAGGGGAAAACATACTTGCCAACAATACCTTGGACAAATGTTTGAGCTCTTGAGTTCTAAAATATATAAAGAACTCCCATGCCTCCACACCAGGAAGATAAACAACCTAGTTAAAAAATGGGCAAAGGACTTAAGCAGGACTATAGGCCCTTTGTATGTCCACTTCTCCAAAGAGGACATACAAAGGGCCTATAGTCATGGAAAGGATGCTCAGCATCACTAGCCATTAGAAAGATGCAAATTAAAACTACAATGATATATCAATTCACACCAGTCCGAATAGCCACCATTAACAAATCAACAAACAAGAAGTGCTGACAAAGATGTGGTGGAAAGGGAACCGGGAACTCCAGTGCATTGTTGGAGGGAATGCACACTAGTGCATCCATTGTGGAAAACAGTTTGGAATGTCCTCAAAAAAACTAAAAATGGAACTGCCTTTTCATCCTGCACTCCCACTGCTGGGATTATACCCTAAGAATTCTAAAACACCAATTCAAAAGAACCTGTGCACCCCAATGTTCATAGCATCACGATTTACAATAGCCAAGTGCTGGAAACAACCTAAATGCCCATGAGTAAGTGAGTAGTGGGTCAAAAAACTATGGTACATTTACACAGTGGAATTCTATGCAGCAGAAAGTAAGAAGGAATGCCTCCCTTTCACAACAGCAAGGATGGAACCAGAGAATATTTTGCTAAGTGAAATAATCCATGCAGGGAGAGACAAATACCATATGATCTCACCTATAACAGAAACCTAATGAAGCAAACAAGCAAAATGAAACCAGAGGCATGCAAATAAGTACCAAACTGACAGGGACCAGAGAGGAGGAGGGAGGGGCATAAGGGAGGAAAGAAGGTGAAGGGTCTAATTAAAAAACAAGTATAAATGATTCATGGACATGGACAGCTGGGTGGGGATTGACTGTGGGGTGGGGTGGGGTGGGGTGGGTCAGGCAGGGGAGAGCAATGGGGGATATTGGGGTAACTGTAATAGAACAACAATAAAAAAGGAGAAATTGTTTAATTGCTAACATTGTAAAAAAAGTATGTTCTCAGTGTTGAATGATATGAACATATTCACAATGTATGGTGATAAGCAAAACTGAGAAGTCACAACAAAGAAATGTAGAGAGTGCATTATCCTGAAAGCATGCATAAACACATAAGTGCATATGTACATACGTATACATATTTAACACCACCTTATAATAACTGAGATATATCTATGTTGAAGTCAATCTTTTCTTTATACTTTTTCAGCTTTTCCCTATCTTCTCTTCAATAAGCATGTATCACTCTCAGAGCAAAAAATAATAGTTATTGATTAGTAGTATAATTAATACATGTGCTACATATAATAGCATAACAAGCAATAATAATAAAGTGGCTATGAAGAAACTAAAGCCGTGGGTATATTTATGCCAATGCTTAGACTGGGTCTGGGGAACTTTTCAAAATGTTCCTGCAGCCTTCTGAGAATCACTGCTGAAGTGAGTTACTACTGATGGAAATTAGCATATTAAGGGAGCAGACAATTTTCAGACTAAAATGACAGTATGATTTTGGCAAAAGAACCAGGTTTGGAGTTGGAACACGTGGGCTATTTACCACAATATAATGTATATGCTAGGTTCTGGAAGAGAAAACTTCACATCTCAAAACCCAAGTGTTTTCTCCAGGACTACGATGAATATGCAAAACTGTGCCTATGATGAATATGCACACTGTTTCAGAAATGTGTTCTCAAGGTGTTCAGTGATAAAAGCATTCCTTACTTTAAGAGCAAGATGGATTAAGTCAGGAAATGCAGGCTTTTTTACTGAAGTGTTTATTGAGCCTAGAATACACACGTGTATCCTAAGTATCCAAGTAGCAGATATAATTACTTGTCCGAGAATACTTGTTCTAGGAACATCTTATGGAACTACAGCTCAGATGGATACTATGAAAAAATGTTTATTTTCTGAGATACTGGGATTAAAGGTATATCTTCCTATAGTATAGTAGCTTTTGTAAGGATTTTCTATTCTTCCATTTGTATTTCCATTAAAATAAGGATTTGTTAATTTTCCATCACTTCCAATTGTAGAATAAAAAGTCACATAGTAAAAACTCAGTCTGAGCCTGTGCTGTGTCCATTCCACAATTCAGTCTTGTACATCTGGAGGACTACAGAGCACTGTTGGAGATCATCTGCATACAGGACAATGGAGCCTCCTGAGATGGAACTCATCCTAGGGAAAAGACAGTGGAAATAGGCTTGTCATGACTCAAGCCTATGCCCTGACTGCGTGGGATGAGGCAGCATGAGCACAAGGCATAAGCAACAGTGATTTCAGCTATTCAACATGATGGGAGATCACAGACAGGAGATCACAGGCCAATCAGGAGAGTTGTGCAGGCAGGAAATGGCAGATACCACACAATAGTCCAGAAATTCATGAATCACACCCTGTGTCTCCTAAAACTATCAGGAAGGAGATGGAGAGGCTAGAGCTTCTACAAAGTGTAAGGAGCCAGAACTTTTCATCACCTATATATAGAAGGAAGGGAGGGAGGTGAATAAGGGAGAAAGTTTTAAACAAAGATGTTCAGTATCAATGAATGAGAACCCATAAAGTGGTTCAAAGGATAAAGTTCTGGTCATAGACAAAGCACAGTGTGAGACAGCTCAAAGGGAAAGGATTAGGAGAGGGAAAATGACATTTTTCTTGAGGTGGAACTGCCTTATTCTCCTGTCTCCAGATGAGTGTCCCCTGTCACAGCTCAATGACCCGGGTAACAACAAAAGGCCAGTGATCTCCTGGGTGTGGAGGAAAGGGCTTTAGGCAGAACCAAGAAAACCTGGGGCAGTCATAGCCACGTTTTGGGTCTGAGATTTTCTTACTGTGAAATAAGAGGGCTGATCCCATTAAGATATTAAAAATTTTAAGAACTGAATTTTATATGTATAAGTGAGATATTCTATTTGGAAAATGAACTTCATGAAGATTATGTAGGGTCATTGCATCTAAGACATACCTTGTTAGCACTCTCTTATGTATTAGCATAGAACAGGAAAATAATCACTATATCAAACTAGCAGAAGATTCATAAATCCCTTGTTGATCCTGAGATACATTTCCATGTAATTTCTTAGTTAATCTGGAGTTGCTGACAACAAATTCTCAAGGAGTACATTAAGGTATAAAAAGACTAAGCCAATGTCCAGAGTCAGATGGGGTAAGCACACAGCTAATATTCAACCTTGTGCACCCTGACCTAACTTCAGTAAATACTTTGACTTGTAAGGCATAGCCTATCAGGAGGTGGTGCAGCTTCAGAAAAAATAAAATAAAAATTGGTGGTGTTTGCTAGGGAACTTGACTATGAAGTTACTGTTTTACCATCTATAATTTATACTTATAGAGTTATACTTTGTGATTATGTAAATAGTCGCATATAAAAATAAAAATTTCAACCTCTGAAAAATATTTCTATGTCCTGGCCTGCTAACTCAGTTGATTAGAGTGTCGTCCCAATACACCAAGCTTGGGGGTTCAATCCCCAGTCAGGGCACATAAAAGAATCAACCAATGAATGTGTAATTAAGTGAAAGAACAAATCAATGTTTCCCTCTCTCTTTCTCTCTCTCTTCAACCAATAAATATTTTTAACGCTTAAAAGATAAATAAAATTGCCACAATTCTGCTTTTCTTCACCAAATATGGTATAAATATAAGGAATCTTTAAAAGACAACAAGAATGACAGTCAAATACCAGGTGGAAACAATTAACCCAATAACCCAGGTGTCTCCAGGCCCAAGCACTCCATCTCCATTCACCAAACCATTCTGATGGATTAGGAAAGCCTGGCTGCAAAAGACAGACATTTGATATTCTTTGAGATTATAGTTCATGCCTTCACATCACCTTTTAAGAAGAACCATCTTGAGGACAGAGGACATTCTTTGAAATTATGTTTCCTACACAAAGGGGCCTTTGAGCCTCCTGATGATCTGTGACTAGTGGGCTCATTTAACATGCAACAGAATCATATGATGATGGTGTGAGGTTTCAGTGTTGTCACAACCTTAACTTATAAAGGTTATCATCATGCCCAGAGAAGATAAGATATCTTCTAATATATTCATATATCCCTATATTCAATATGCTTCCACTGCCTCTGCTTCCTACCTTTACAACTTATCTTTCTGATGTTCAAGAGAAGCATAAGCATGTGGTCCCCCTTCAGAGAACTGTTTGAGAAACCATAATTTGTGTGTTCAAAGATGAAAACTGCCCCAAACTCTTAAAATAACCACAGAGGATAAAAAAAAAAAACACTCTGCACTTCTTAGATGTGAATCACTTAAGATTAAGAAGTCACTATGAGTGTAACAGAGATGCATAATAGGATATCTAAGTTCTTCTAGATGAAAGATTGGAATTAATAATAAAAATTTACCTGATTAAATCAACCAAGGGAAAAAATTATTATAAAGTAAAAGAATTAGTAAACAAAATAAATTAATTATTCTGTAACAATATCTGAAATCAGTGTGAATGAGCTGAATTTCCTTATTGAAATGTAAACATATTCAGACAGTATAACATTAAAACTGACCAGTAAACCATCTAGAAGGAACACATTAAAAACAAATGATACAGGACTTCCACTTCCACAATGATGGATAAATATACTTGCTCTGATTCCACCTACTGAATACATATAAAAACTACTCATTATAAAACAAACATAAGAAGAATAAAAAGTAGACAGAAAAAGGCAGACTGGTTAGGGACTCAGAACACAAAGTGAGTTTCTTAGGGGTTTTTTTTTTTACATACCCCAAACTAGATACTAAAGATATCAACCTGGAAACACCACTAAGTACAGAAAGATATAACCCCCTAAGGAAAGCCTGTTTTCTCTAGCCAAGGGAGCAGAATTGCGGCAGCCTCACAAGACAGAAAAGTTTTGATAACTGTTTTACTCCAACCAAACATGGAAAGATTCAGCACCACCAAATCTCAATTACAGAATTAAAATAAAATTTAAAAAATAAATTGCATAATGAAAAGAGATTCAGGGATATATGGGACTATAACTAAAGATGTAATACTTAGGTCAGTAGAGTCTCATAAGGAGAGGAGAAAGAGGGTGAAACTGGAAAACTAATAATAATATAATAATGGCAGAAAATCTCCCAAGTATAAAAAATGCATAAAATTACATACTGAAGAAGCTGAGCAAACGACAAACAGAATAAAGCCAAAGAAATTCATATTAAGATACATCATAGGCAATTTTCTAAAAATGAGAGATTAAGTCTTGAAAGCAGCTAGAGAAGAAGAACAAGTTTTTCCCAAATGGGGAAAAACAATCAAGGTAACATGGATCAAAAAACTGTGATACATTTCCACACTGGAATACTAAGTAACACAAAGAAAGAAAGAGCTCCTACCCCTTGCAACAGCTTGGATGGAAATGGAGAGCATTATGCTAAGTGAAATAAGCCAGAAGGTAAAAGACAAATACCATATGATATCACCTAAGTGGAACATAAACAACAAAACAAACAAGTGAGGAAAATATAACCAGAGATATGGAAATAAAGAACAAACTGACAGTAACCAGAGAAGAGGGGGAGGGGGATAACAAGATGAAGAAGGGGAAGGGTCATCAAGGAACATGTATAAAGGACCCATGGATTAAGACAACAGGGGGAGGGGTGAGATTGAATGTGGGAGGTTGGGGGGTAGGGCAGGGGAGAGAAATGGGAGAAATGGGGACAACTGGAATTGAACAACAACAAAAATAAATGAAAAGTAACTAAATTAAAAAAAAGAAACCATTGAAGTCAGAAGGAAGTAGCACATATATAATACCTAAGCAGTCACTAAGAAAGCTACAGATAAGAAAATACACTGAAAAACACTATGTCAAGTTTTTGACACCATATATGTCAAGATGAATTCTAAAAATTGTCTTCATCACAGGAAGTACATAAAAAACAGAAATACAAAAAATAGAATAATCAAAAAACAAAATGTAAAATGGCAGACTTAAGCCCTAACATATGAATAATTATTGTAAATGTAAATGACCTAAATGCATTAATTAACAAAACATGTTTGCAGGATAAATTAAACCAAAAATATTATCTAACAACATACCATCTACAAAACAACTCACTCTAGATACAATGACATAGGTAGGTTGAAAATAAATCATGGGGGGAAATGTACCTTGCATACATTAATCAAAAGAAAACAGGAGTGATTACATTAATATCAAACAAACTAGACTTAGAGAAAGAAAATTACGAGGGACAGAGAGATACATTACACAATGGTAAAATGGTCAATGTACCAAGAAGACATAACAATCCTAGAGTGTACATACCAAACAACAGAACTGTAAAATATATAAAACAAAACTTGATATAACTGAAAGGACAAATAGGTGATTCTGTAATTATAGTTACAGGCTTCCACATCCCTATCAATAATTAATAGAACAATTAGATTAAAATCAGAATATAGAACTCAATAGCATAATCAATAACAAAACCTAATTGACATTAGAACACAACCCATAAACAGTAGAATACACATTCTTTTCAAGGATTTGTAGAATATATACCAAGATGACCATAGCCTGACGTGACCCATAAAGCAAATTTAACAAACAAATTAAAAAATATTTAAATTATTCAGCAATTATTCTCTGACTCCAATGGAGTAAAACTAGAATTCAATAAAAGAAAGATAATGGGAAAACCTCCAAACACCTGGAAATTAAGCAACACACTTCTAAATAATTCATGGGTCAAACAAAACAAAACATAATTCTAGAATTAGAGAGTTCATTTAGCATGGTCACAGGGTGAAAAATCAACAGAAAAAAAATCATATTCCTATGTGCTAGCATTGAACACATAGAAACCAAAATTACAAATACAATTTATAATAGCTCTCCCCAAATGAAATAGATGGAGAAATCTGACAAATCATGTACAGGAATTGCAAACTGAAAACTAACAGTGGCAATAAAAAGATTATCTAGCCCTGGCTGGTGTGGGTCAGTGCGTTGAGTGCCAGCCTGCTAATCAAAGGGTCACAGGTTCCATTCCCAATCAGGGCACAGGCCTGGGTTGCAGGCCAAGTCCCCAGTAGGGAGCGCATGAGAGGCAACCACACACTGATGTCTCTCTTCCTCTCTTACTCTCTCCCTTTCCCTCTTTCTAAAAATAAATCAATAAATTATTTTTAAAAGATTATCAGAAATAAATAAAGAAATATACTATGTGGATTGAAAGTAAAGTGGTCAAGTCTCCCCAAATTGATAAACAAGCTTAATGAAATTTCTATACAAGTTCTAGCACAAATTTTTGTGGATATAAGCAAATATATTTAAAAGTTTATATAAAATGCAAAGGAACTAGAATAGCTAAAGCAATTTTCAAAAAGAAAAATTAAATGGGAAAAACTACATATGATACAACTTTATTACTTCAGACTATGTGGTGTTTTAAGTGCCCATTGTTAAATGAGAAGATCAAAAAACTATGGTACATTTACACAATGGAATACTATGCAACAGAAAGAAAGAAGGAGCTCCTACCCTTTGCAACAGCATGGATGGAACTGGAAAGCATTATGCTAAGTGAAATAAGCCAGAAGGTAAAAGACAAATACCATATGATCTCACCTTTAAGTGGAACCTAATCAACAAAACAAGTAAGCAAGCAAAACATAACCAGAGACATTGAAATTAAGAACAAATGGACAGTACCCAGAGGGGAGATGAGAGGGGATAATGGGTGGGGGAAGGGTAAAGGGTTTTCAGGAACAACTATCAAGGACACACGAACAAAACCAAGGGGGGCGTGAAATCAGAGAAGGGAGGTGGCAATGGCTGGGGTCATGGGGAGTGGTAGGGAGAAAAGTCATAAAACTGTACTTGAAAAACAATTAAATAAATAAATAAACAAGCTTTTAGATTTAAACTGCAGCATTAAAAAAGCTAGTTCTTACAGTTATGTGAAAAGTTCTTAAATATGACACCAAAAGCATGATCCATTTTTTAAAAATCTAAATTGAACTTCATCAAAATTAAATACTTTTGCTCTGTGAAAGAACCTGTTAAGAGGGTGAAAAGACCAGCCACAGACTAAAAGAAAATATTTGCAAACCACAGTCTGACAAAGGCTTCATATCTAGACCTTAGTAGAACTCTCAAAACTCAACAGTAATAGCAACAACCATTTCAGTTAGATAATGAGAAAATACAAGATATTTCAGCAAAGAATATATATGGTGGGCAAACAAAGCACATGAAAAATATTCAACATCACTAGGCTCTAGGGAAATGTAAATTAATGCCATAATGAAATATACTGCACGTATATGAGGAGAGCTAAAATAAAAAATAATAACAATACAAAATGGTAGCAAGGTTGTGGAGAAAGTGTATCTCACATATTGCTAGTGGAAGCATAAAATATTATAAACACTCTGAAAAATTGTTTAGCTGGTTTTTAAAAAATATATAAATGTACTCTTATCACATAACCTATCAATTGCACTGCCAGGCATTTAACCCAATGAAATGAAAACTATGTCCACACAAAAACCTTTTTGGTTGTTAAAAACAGCTTTATTTGTAATAATCAAAAACTGGAAACAACTCAAATGTTCTTCAACTAGTGAATAGTTAAACCAGCTGTGGAACATCTATACCATGGAATGTTACTCCGCAAAAAAATAAAAATAAATAAATAAAAATAAACCAGTAATAATAAAAAACTATTAGTACACATACAATTCAGATGGGTATCAAGGGCATTGTGAAAAAAAGGCAATCCAAAATCATACCATATAATTCCATATATATAAAACATTTTTGAAATAACAAAATTCTAGAAATGGTGAACAGATTAGTGGTTGCCAGCAGTTAGGGACAGTGAGGCATAAGAGAATAGAGGTAATTATAAAAGTTCAGCATGAAGGCTATGTTTGTGATGATGAAGCAGTTCTGTTCCTAAATGATCTAGTGGTTACATGAGTCTGTACCTATGATAAAATGATATAGCACTACGCACACACACAGTTGTACTAATATCAATTTCCTGGTCTTGATTAGGTAAGATGTAACCACATGGGAAACTCAAAGAGTACAAAGAACTTCACAGTGTTATATTTGCAACTGTTTCATTATTTCAAAATAAAAGTTAAGAAAATAACACAATGACAAAAATGGGTTGAAAATGAGGGGTGGGCAAAAATATAAGTAGACTATAACAAAAAAGAAATATGGCTAGTTAATATGAAAATCAGATAAAGTGGAATTTGAAGGCAAAAATGTAAATCGAGGCAATTAATGTTAATAGCACCAGTAGCAAAAGAAATGATCTATAGAGATACATAATATTTTACAGATTGAAATATTAATTTTTTATAAAACTAGGAGTAAAATAAGTAAAATAAAATTCTATGGAAATACTTTTAAAACCTTTAAACAGCAGCTGAATCATAGCAGAAGATTTTGATATATTTCCTTCAGTTCAGGTATAGAAAAATTGAATAATGTAATCAGGGAACTTGATTTTATGAATATATAAAATGTTGTCTATTATAGCAACCCTACAAAGAATATTTTCTCATCTTCATGAAATATTTATAAAAGTAAATCATGCAATTGATCACAAAAACACTCAATGAATTTCTAGAAGAGTTGCACAATTGTGTTTATAATTATTATTTAATAGAATCAAATACATCTATAAGATGACTTAAATATACATTTGAAAACTGAAAAACAGTCTCTCTCCTGAATCAAAGAGAAAATTACATGAGGAATGTTTACTCATAATTCAATGAAAAAGAGGCTCTTTCTTATCAGCATCTGTGTTCTACAACTAAAACCACATTCAAGGCTCTGTTTAGCTTTGAATATTTTTATACTTTTAAAAGACCATCTAAAACTAATCAAAGCAAAAACAAAATATTCTGTATTTGCATGAAAATGTGTGGAAGGGAACAGAGAAATATCTAACAATTATCTCTGTAGAGGAAGCTGGGATTGAAACTGACAGTTGTGGAAGACTTCAGAGCCTAGAATCTCCTGGGACCCAGAATGAGGGGCAAAACTGTCCTCTTACCCTTGACCAGCACTGCCCAGGGGTCATGCAATGGCCAAAATAGGCCAGGGATGTGGGAGAGAAATCTGGTTCTTTTTAACCTTAAAAGAAAATCCAACTGTCTTTCTGCAGATTCCGAAGAACTGAGAAAGCCTTTAAGGCCTCCGCTAAAGCAATCAACACATTACTTAAAAGTTGGTTGTCAATCAAAGATTTCACATCAAACTATGTTCAGTGGAATATAAATAGCCCACAAAGAATATATTGACTATTTTGGAAGACCACAGCCAATCTAGCAAGCAGATTGTCTGCAGAGCAAAAGTCAAGCACCCTGGAAGGTAAACAGGGATATGGAATGTGCTGCTGAAGTCTGGGGTCTGGTTTCCACAGCATGGACCACCAGGGCATTCATAATTAGCCACCCATCAGTAATCAGGAACCAGATGTCACATAGGACAAGAAAAATGACAGCACCTGTAAGGGAATGTTTACTTAAAAGCCTGAACATTGTATTAGTATGGTGGTGATTATTCTTCCAGTATGTGTGTGTGTGTGTTGTATGTATATACATATGATTTTGTAAATATATTTTATTGATTGTGCTATTGCAGTTGTCCCATTATTTTTCTCCCATTTATTCCACTCTGTCCTGCACCCTCCTCCCACAAGCATTCCCCCACCTTAGTTCATGTCCTTGGGTCTTACATATAAGTTCTTTGGCTTCTCCATTTCCCACACTATTCTTATTCTCTCCCTGTCTATTTTGTACCCACCATTTATATTTCTTATTCCCTGTACCTTTTCCTCCATTTGCCCCTCACCCACCTTGCTGATAATCCTCCACATGATCTCCATTTCTGAGATTCTATACCTGTCCTAGTTGTTTGCTTAGTTTGGTTTGTTTTTGTTTTTTAGGTTCAGTTGTTGATAGTTGTGAGTTTGTTGTCATTTTACTATTCATATTTTTGATCTTCTTCCTTTTCTTACATAAGTCCCTTTAATACTTCATATCACAAGGGCTTTGTGATGATGAACTCCCTTAACTTGACCTTATCTGGCAAGCACTTTATCTGCCCTTCCATTCTAAATGATAGCTTTGCTGGATAGAGTAATCTTGGCTGGAGGTCCTTGCCTTTCATGACTTCAAATACTTCTTTCCACCCTTTTCTTGCCTGCAAGTTTTCTTTTGAGTAATCAGCTGACAATCTGATGGGAACGCCTTTGTAGGTAACTGTCTCCTTTTCTCTTGCTGCTTTTAAGATTCTCTCCTTATCTTTAATCTTGGATAATGTAATTATGATGTGCCTTAGTGTGTGCTTCCTTGGGTCCAACTTCTTTGGGACTCTGAACTTCCTGGACTTCCTGAAAGTCTGTTTCCTTTATCAGATTAGGGAAGTTCTTCATTATTTTTTCAAATTAGTTTTAAATTTCTTGTTCTTTCTCTTCTCTTTCTGGCACCCCTATGATTAGGATATTGGAACATTTGAAGTTGCCCTGGAGGTTCCTAAGCCTCTCTTCGTTTTTCTGAATTCTTGTTTCTTCATTCTGTTTTGGTTGAATGTTTATTTCTTCTTTCTGGTCCAAGTCATTAGTCTGAGTCCCAGTTTCCTTTCTATCACTATTGGCTCCCTGTATGTTTTCCTTTATTTCACTTTCCATAGCTTTCATTTCTTCCTTTATTTTGCAACCATACTCAACCATTTCTGTGAGGACCCTGCTTACTTGTGTTTTGAACTCTGCATCTGATAGGTTGGCTATATCTTCATTGCTTAGTTCTGTTTTTGGAGCTTTGATCTGTTCTTTAATTTGGGCCATATTTTTTGGTTTCAGCATGACTGTTACATAGTAAGGGTCAGAGCCTCAGGTATTCACCAGGGCATTCACCAGGTTATGGTTCTGTGGGGGTGGAGGCAAGGGTCAGAAAGGGAACAATTCTGCTTGCTCTGCTCTTGGCTGGCTTTCAGCCACTTAGCCCACTATCCACAAGCAAATTTGGCCTTTCTGGTGCTGACTCCCAGGTAGGTCAGTTTCTGTATGTTCTAGGACCCTGTGGGTCTCTTCAGTGAATCTCTCCTGTGAGGGTGAGAATTTCTCCCACTGCCTCAACCCCCACAAGCTTTTTCAATCAGAGGTTTTGAGGCTTTATTTCCCCATGTTGGAATCCTGGATTGTGCTGTCTGTCTTGCTCCCCAGTTGTTCTTCCTGATTATCTGCACACAAACATGGGACAGCCTGGTCCACCAGCCACTGCCTAACCTCATGGGCCAGCTGCTGCCTTGCCCATTCTTGTCTTCCAGCCACCACCTTGCCACAAGTCCTTCCCACCCCAGCTGCCTGTTTCTGCCCCTCCTACTGGTCTGGATGAATATTTCTTCTTTAACTCCTTGGTTGTCAGACTTCCACACAGTTGAATTATTTGGTATTTCTGGTTACTTTTTGTTTTTTAATTTTTTGTTTTCCTTCTTTTATTTGTGTGAGGAGGTAAAGTGTATCTACCTATGCCTCCATCTTGGCTGGAAGTCTATGCAATTTTTGACCCGTTTTTCACTTAATAGCTAATTTTGATCATCCTCCCTTCTGTATAGATATTGATTTCACTTATTTTGCTTTAACTGTCAGGAGAATTAGGAGTTCACCACAAGGCTCAGTTGTTATGCAGGGCTCATTGGTGGTACAGTCTAGAGTCAGCCAATGGTCCCTGTGCCCCTGCCCATTTGGGCTCAAACCCTCCAGGCACACATTCCTTCCCCTCCACACACAGAATGAGCAAAGAGAAATTCTGTTGTTGGTGTCCCCATGGTCCTTCCCTTCAGGCCTATCTCTTCATGTCCCTACTACTCCCAGGCCTGTGCTCTAAGCTAGGTGGTTTAGTCTCTCCCTGAGGAAACCAGCCCCCAACTTCCCAGGGATGAATCCTATACATTGCTGGTTCAAATGCCATAAGCCTCCTATCAGCCAGAATTCCATGTCTCAGGACAATTTACAGCACCATTTTCAGTCTTGCAATCCTTTTGCAGGCTTTTTCAATTTCTTCATTTCAAAGATAAATACATGAACCCAATTTACCATTGTAAAACTGTAAAGTGTGTATTCTTAAAGCATAATGGAAAGACAGAGGCACTTGTTCAATGACCCAGACCTATAAAAGATCATGCTGTAACCAAATATTTTAAGAACTTGGGTAACATAAAGAACAGAGGTTAGCAGTAGGAACTTTCATTCAACAAACATATACAGAGCACCTTCTGGGAACCAGACTTCTGCCAAATGGTGGGATGAAGTGAAAAGGACAGCCAGATGCCAAAAGGTAGGTGCAGAATTTTGTGTGGCCTACATGCTGTTTCTTCTGTGGTGTTAAGGCCTTGTGAAGAACTATATTTAAGTGACTTAGTCAAATGACCATCAGCGTCCGTGGACAGAGCCTGCAGCACCACTGGGAGCAGGTGCCATTGTTACTGGACAGGGGGCTAACCCTGAGTGGGTGTGCCTAGGGCCAGTTTTAGTGTGTGAGTTATTGATTTTGTGTAGGAAAGATTTCACAATGAGAGTTCAGGTGACTATGAAGATATATTTGTTAAAACTGGGGACTATGAAACAAGGAAGGGCTTAGCATAGAAAATAAAGCTGGCCTGTGTTTACTCACTGGGAAATCAGAGAAAAGGGGTTTTAGGAGCAGGTTCAGGGGATCAGCCCAGGACAAGTTGCCAGATGACTATTTCCTTAGAGTTTAGGAGATGTATGTCTGTGAAGAAGAAGTAGGGGAAGAAGAAAGGAAAGGAAATAATACTGGCTGCTCCCCAAAGGGAGAGCATGTACAGGTCCTTTGTTTTGAGGCTTTTTTCTCTTTCTTACAGGTGAGAATCTTAGGTGAGGTCTCAGGGAAGGGTTTCAATAAAGTATTCATTAGCTCTCTGGGAGTGTCCTTTCAGGGTTACGGTCTTCATTGATTGGTCAGTGACAGGGCAGTGGGTCTTTAGTCATTGCAGTTAATCCTGGCATCACCCACCTTGTTTTGCTGCTTTTCTGGGCCTGGATCTGAAATGTAACTGAGGTGTAGATGTTATCTCCATGGAGGAAAGGCCAAGGAATGAAAGGTTACCCTGGGTGTGAGGTCCTTGTTTTCCAAGTTTTGCCTCTGCCATGCCTTTTATCCTGGTGACCATCTACACCTGGCTGCAAGTTGCTGGCCCATTGTGCTCAGCTATCTGTCTCAGTTTCCCTATTCCAATTGGCAAGAAATTTTCCTAGCTTCTAACTATCCTGTCTCATCATCCTGGTCTGGCTTTACAGAGCAGGAGAAGTAGCCACAGAGGTGAAACCCTTTGCCTAGAAGAAAAAGTCCAGACAGTGTGAAATTATAATAAAATTTAATTTTTAAATAAAATGATCAGATCAGAAATCCAAACAGTGAGCACTTAAAAACAAAGAAGTTTTTTGTTTTCATAAAATAAGATTTTAATAAAATTTTAATAAAATTTTTTGTTTCTTGTTCTCATAAAATAAGAAAGTGCTGTACTCAACACTTTTTTTGGATGGATGAGAGAGTAAGAGTGTGGTCATTGTGCTTTTAGTGCCTCGGTAGGGTTATAAACAGCCAGGGAGAATGGGTATTCCTATCTGCTATCTTACACACACACACACACACACACACACACACACACACACACACTTCAACACTGTCTTGATTTTTCTGATGGTTCCAAAGTTCAAACAAATGAGTAACTTGACTGGGGACATGGAGTATGCCAAGTTTTCACCAGCAATGAGTTCCACCAAAAGAGTTAAAAGCATGAATGTGTGAAGCAGCTTCAGGACACAAACCAGCCAGGCACCTGGGAGGACAGCACATGTGGGAGGATCCCTGTGGAGGACCAGATAGCTCCTTCCATGGGTAGGGCCCAGTATGGGGACAAGGGACTCTAGAAAGTCAGGAGAGCATTTTTTGCTTCTCATCTAGCCTTGCCTTTGGGACCTGAGGGGTGGGGCTCAGATCTGGAAAGACATGTTCCACTTTATAGTCAGTCTTAGGAGGAGCATTCTCCAAAGAGGAATGAGGAGGGCCAGGGTTAAAGACTTCAGCCTCCCGTAAGGAAAGACAACAGGCAAATTTGGAGGCAGGTCTTGGTGGCTGCAGTGGCAAGGACCATTGCTTCATCTTCCAATCATTGTCACTTATGCTTTCTGTGGTTGACTCTGGATGGCCTGAGACCCACTGATTCAGAGTTCCCCAACTGCTATGCCCTTCATGGCATGGCCTTCTCTTTTGCATTTGCAAAAAGATCAGGTTAGGAATTCACTTTTGTTTCAATCCAAACCACAGACTAAGGACCACATCCACAGCCTCTTCTTTTCCAGTGAAAAAGTCAAGCTGGGAGACATTTTAGGATTCCACACTCCTGATGTCTTCCATCTCCACATGATTCATTCTTGCTCTGAAATAGATCAAAGGAAATCTGGTTGTAAACAATGCTGCCACAGGACCCGGAGAAGGGGGGAAGAGATGTCCTCATGCTCAAGTACTGCTACACCAATCTTTGGAGGGCATTTACAGCAAGATTAACACTAGAAATATGCATTTATTGATATATTCATCTATTTTTTTCATTCAATAACTATTTACTGAGCACATTAGGCATGGTGGGCTAGTGAAGGGACAAAAGTTAATTCATTTAACAAATATATGTTGAGAACCTTCTTTGTGCCAGGCTCTGTGCTACATACAGGCTGGGAATCAGTGGTTAATATGACCAGGAAGCTCCCTTCCCTCACAGAGCCTAAATTTTGCTGAGGAAGACAACCAATGGACAAATGAATACAGAACTAAGCAACATAATGTCCAAGAGGGAAGTAACAGAGTAATGAGAAGGCATGACCTGGGAGAAGCTACACTGGAAAGGATATCTCCACTAAAATCTGAAGGCTAAGGAGGAAGTCACAGAAAGAACCAAGATGCATTTCAAGTGTATGTGGGAAGCTCAGAGCTAGGAAAGGGGACAGTGAGTTCATGGCACTTAAGGAAGGTTAGTGGGAGTAATGGGAAGAAGGAAGTGTCATGAAGATGGAAAAGCAAGGGAGTCAAATGTATATGGGATCTACTATAAATATGTTGGGCAGTGTTTTAGAACTAAAACAGCTGAGAGATGGGATCAGATTCATATTGGCAATATCATTCTGCTGATGTGCAGGGATGATTGAAAGAGGGAAAGCAGAGAGAGCAGGTTGGAGGCCATTGTGGAGGTGAGAGAAAGTGATGCTTTTACACAGAGGGTGGCAGTTAAAGTGGAGACAAGTGGAGGAGTATGAGGTTTATTTGGATCTTCTCTGGGTTGTTTGTGAAAAGGGAATGAAAGAAAAGAAACGAGCCCTGGCTGGTGTAGCTCAGTGGATTGAGTGTGGGCCTGTGAACTAAGTTTCACTGGTTCAATTTCCAGTGAAGGCACAAGACTGGGTTGCAGGCCAGGTCTCCAGTAGGGAGCGCTCAAGAGGCAACCACACATTGATATTTCTCCCTCTCTTTCTCCCTCCCTTCTCTTTTGTCTAAAAATAAATAAATAAAACCTTTGAAAAAAAAGAAAAGAATTGAGTCAAAATCTCAGATCTTTGCATTGGACACATAATGGATGGTAGTGGTCATTTCTGAGATGAAAATGCCAGAAGAAGATTCAGGCTGGAGTGGTAAGGAGGGGAATCAGCCCCTACCCGTCAGTGACTGGAAGGTAAGTGATGGTGACAGGCATCTTCCTGGGTGAGTATGGAGGCAGTATGAGCTCTACTGCATAGGTAGTGTCGCCCACTGGTCCACAAAGCTTAAACACCCTAACTCCTATTCCCACTAAAGATGGTGTACTGATTTCTGCAGCCATTTGTCAATACAGCAGTGACAGAACATCAGATGAGGCTCCAAGATCTTTCGCTCAAATATTTATCCTATGCTTATAAATATGGCCAAAGAGAATCTGGAGGAGCAATGTGTGAATTCTTTGTCAGATTATGTATTTTCCATTAGTTTTCAGCAGTGGAGAAAGGAGGAATACACTGAACTCCAAGTTAGATAACAGACTCAACAGCAGTAGAGTGATTTATGACTCTAATGGGCATTGAAAACAAATATAAGTATTTTCCAGTAGAAGATTCAGAGGTGATGGTGTTCCTCATCTTTAGTAAGTGTGGACCTTGTTTGCTGAGGCAAGGGAAAAAATAATAAATATCATCAGTGTCACTAGTATATGATTACTATACTTGTCTGACCTCCAAAGGCAATTCGACTTAAGTCATCCCCCTCCACCCCTCAAAAAATACCCACCACATCCTGGCTATAGACTCCCTCACACATGTGCTGCTGGGAGACTCCACCTGCTACTCTGTGATATGAACACTGGAATGTATGTAAAGACTTTCCTCCAGAAAAAAAATGCAAAATTGGTATCAATTCTGGTCAGATAATGAAATAATTTGTGCCTGAAATATTAGTAATTTTAAATTCTTTAAAGACAATGTAAATAAAATTGCAAGTAATTTGCATTTCCAAAAAGTTATTGATTGTTTATTATTACTTGGACAACAGTGAACTCTCTTTCTCTATGCTCCAGGGAGTAAGGGTATACTTTCATTTGTTCAGTTTTATTTGAACCCCAACTTCAGTGGACTTCATGCAGCTTTAGGCAACAACTGTTTCTCTAAGGTTGAAAAGGTTAGGATGCTGTGGAGTAAAAAAGCTACTACTATGTTGTAATAGCTAGAAGAGATTTGACAAGACAGAAACTTCCTACTGCAGGGGATAAATGATGCATTAGCTAGAAACAAACAGAAAAAAATAATGTAATCCATTCAATTACCAAGACTTATGATGAAACTTAGAATTCTTGTTCTACTGAGTTTCACTCTATTTATGGTTTTATTCCTTCCAAAGCAAAAGTTTCAGCTTGAAATGTGATCCTGTGTTTGACTTTGGAACCAGTGCTCTAAATACAGTTTATTTAGTCCTCATAGTCATACATTAATGTTAGCTGAATTTAGAAATTTGACATGCAAATGCAATTATGGGATGATAAAAAATACACTTATTTCTATCTAAACTAGTGGCCTCTGATCCTATATATTTTGCTTGGTCCCCAGATGGGGAGCACATTTTAACTACAACACATATTCCCAGGTTGCACGTTAATAATCTGTAAAAACTTTGGCATTATGCCAGCCTCCATCTCAGCAACAATTTTTTTATCAACTATTTCTAGCAAAAACAGTAACTTATGAAGCAGTGCCTAGTGAAGTACCTAATGAGGAGCCTAAATTTGCAATGGTTAGTAGATTATTCTCAGCTGTTAGAATTAAACCACTAACAAATTTCAAGCTTTCTGAGAAGAAACCGCCCCAGAATAAGAAATCCCAAGCAGGAAATGGTAAGTCACTATCAAAAACAGACCTTAAAACTCAAAGGAGGTTTGATGATAAGAAAGCTGCCATGGCTGGCATAGCTCAGTGGATTGAGCGTGGGCTGCGAACCAAAGCATCGAAGGTTCGATTCCCAGTCAGTGCACATGCCTGGGTTGCAGGCCATGGCCCCCAGCAACCACACATTGATGTTTCCCTCTCTTTCTCTTTCTCCCTCCCTTCCCTCTCTAAAAATAAATAAATAAAATCTAAAAAAAAAAAAGAAAGAAAAGAAAGCTGCAAAGCAGGAAGCAAGCAGTGACAAGAACCATGATTTGGCACCTATTCCTGCACCACAGAACACACCATGAAATACTGTGTCTCCACTAATATCTGGAGAACCTGAGACCCTGAGATCTAGAACCTCAAGAACACCTGAAAGCAACTGAACCTTGAAAAACCAAGAAGCAACTGAGACAGTTAAAAAAAATGAGTTGGAGAAAATTTAAAAAATACCACTCTCTTCCAGGAGGTAGAAAATTTGGAAATAATTCCTTTAAAGAACCACAGAGAGCAAGTTTGCTAGTTTATATCAGTGGAAACACAACTTCTCTGTTAAATCCTGTTCTGGAAACCTCTGAATGTCACCTGCACATTATATACCCACACTTACTTCTCATTTGTAACTCACCATTTATCCAAGCTTTGGTGTATATGTGAAGTTAGTTAATTATGTCCATTAAATTGACTTTCCCTACCATTCAATTCATGTTATAGAAAAGAGATGTGAAACTGATAGCTAAGTTCAAAAGACTGAAAATCAAATATTATTCTTATTCAGTATTACTGTCCATATAAATGAATAAAGGCATTTTAAATTAAAACAAATAACTGTAACCCATTAGATTGGTTAAAAGAAGTCAGTGTAAAACAAGCAACATGAATAAAAGTTTGTTTCTGTGACTTAAAAATTATTATTAACTCCTTCTCTGGAACTTTTATTAACTTAAAAGTTGTTCAGTAGAAACTCAATACAATCGTTTTGTGCAAAACTTCCTTCAGGAGTTTTTAAAGTTTCCACTATTGTATTTTTAAACCAAGACTCAGGATGTTCTCCAGTGAACAAGCCCAGAAACAGTATGAATATGTGCTTGGGTGTCACTTATCTTCACAAAAATGAAGACCTCTTTTATGGACTGGTGTGGCCAGAGATGGAGCTGGGCACAGATTCTTGTGTGCTGAGCCTCTCACTTATGTCTGCATATGTATTTTGTGCCTCTCATGAGGCACAAAACATAGTCAAATGTAAGAAAACATATCATTTGGCATCTGTCAGGAAGGACATTAATAGTACATAAGAAAGTGTCTAGCAGGGAACAGAATTTTAGAAAAAATAATGCAATTAAGTAGTAGAATGTGGAGAATAGACTACAATATGGCAAGAAATAGTCATGGGGATTTAAAGTACAGCATAGGCAATGTAGTCAATAATATTGTATTAACTGTATATGGTGACAGCTGGAAATATCGAGAAGAACACTTTGTAAAGTATATGATTGTCTAATCATTATATTGTATATCCAAAGCTAGTACAAGATAATATTAAATCTTCCCAGAAGCTCCATCTAAACTGCTAACAGTTTCCCATTCATAGAGAAAGCAAAGGGTCATTTGTATGTGAAAGAAATGAGCCTTCCCCCAAGTCCTACAGAAAATCCTGGAATTCCTTCTCACACTTCTGTGGTTCTATAAGTCATATTTTTTCCTTAATCTCTTCGCTGGAGAAACTTCAGGAAAAGCCTTTACTTCCCTTGGCTCCTGGAAAACCATTTGAAGTCTGATTCCTGTCATTCCTGCAGCCAGGTCCTTTCTCTCTGAGAACCTGATTGAAGAGTATGACCAAGAGATTTAGTCTCAGGGCTGAAACCAGAGATAACAAAAGAGTCAAGGAATGCAATAGGGAATATGAATCCTCAAGATCCATCAAAACTTCATGGGGGAGAGGGCAATGAAAGGGGGGTGGCAAGAAGAGAAAAAGATATTTCCGTGTTCACATTGCTCCACTTCAGTGAAGAAACTATGAAGTCATTCATCCTGTCTGACTTCCAGGATGCTCATGAAGGTATGGGGATCCAGGTAGCATACCTGACATTCATATTCTCTTAGAATCAGCATTACCAAATCACAAACCTTTTTGGAATCTGCTCTTTAACCATTTCATAATAAAAAACTGTCATTTTGTTCACATACGTGTATACTTTATTTAGTAAGTCTTTCCATGTTCATTCATTCAAATCTATTTACTGAGACAATCTGGTAAAAGCACTGTGTGAGACTCTGGGGATTTAACTAATAATGAACAAGGTGGGGACAGCTCCTGTCCTCAGGGAGACTGCAGCCTAGAGGGGAGATAAACAGGAAAAAAGATCACACATAAATGATGGTTAAGTAATTATACATTGTAATAAATGTGAAGAAATCAAATAGAATCTAAGATACAACCTATGCTAACAATTATATCAAATGAAAATGGATGCAATTCCCATAATAAAAGGCAGAAGAAGCGGCAGTGACTGCGTAAAGTCAAGGACAGCAATCCTTTGGAGCTGATGAAAATGGTTTGGAACTAGTGCATGCGAATGGAGACGCTTATGTATTGGGGAATTCCACTGCAGGTTAATGGATGGTCACCAGCAACAACATTTGAGCTTCAAATGTCAAGATACATAGTTTTGTTTTGTTTTTCCCATGAGTGGCTCAGTTGTTCCAGAAAAAGACACTACAATCTTCCACCTTGGCAGAGGGGATCTGGGGGTGTCTCTAAATCAGTTAGCATCCAAGGTATTTATCCTTTTTCACCCAGTTTTATTTGCCTGATGTCTCAAAATATGGAGCCTCTTCATAGTAGTTTCGTCAGCAAAAGAAACCTCAAGTCTCCTGTGCATGAGTGACAGAGGTGGCTACATAAATCGTGGCACCAAGTACAAATAGAAAAAGTGAGTTCCATGTTCAGAACCTAGAAAAAATCCCTGACTGGTGTGTCCCAGTGGATTGAGTGTCAACCTGTGAACCAAAGGGTCACTGGTTCAATTCCCAGTCAGGACACATTCCTGGGATGCAGGCCAGGTCCCAAGCAGAGGGCATGCAAGCGGCAAGCACACATTGATGTTTCTCTCCCTCTCTCCCTCCCTTCTCCTCTGTCCAAAAATAAATAAATAAAATATTTTTTTAAAGCTGAAAAAAAGTGCTGTAGCAAAATACAACCAGAGACATTGAAATAAAGAACAAACTGACAGTAACCAGAAAGCATCAGGAAGAAGGATAATGGGGGAAAATAGGGGAAGGTCCATCAAGGAACATGTATGAAGGACACACATACAAAGTCAAAGGGGGTAGGTTCAAGGTTGGGAGGTGGAGATGGGTAGAGGGGGAGTGAGGGGTATGGTGGGATGAAAAAGACACAATTGTACTTGAGAAACAACAAAAAAGAAAGAACCTTAAGGCAAGAACTCTGAAATCAGGGATGTGAAAACCCTATTTTAAATAATAAATATTAGTGCACTCTTGGGATTCCTGGAGCTCAAACAGTGAACCCAGAAAAGACATGGGTGCTCCGCGGGATCCTGGAGTCTGCGGCAGTGAGCTCAGGAAAGTGCATGCCCCTTGGGGATCCCCAGAACTTACACCGTAAATTCTGAAAAGGTGCGGGTGCTCAGCGAGATCCTGGAGCCTGCGGCAGTGAGCTCCGGAGAGCGGGCTTGGGAGCACCCAGACCCACACCCAGGCTCTGCAGAGTGGCACCAGACAGGCTCTGGGGAAGGTGCGGGGCTAGCTCTGGGGACAGTACCCTTGAGAAGCTAACTGAGTTTTGACTGCTAAGAGAGAAAAGCATTCCAGTGCCCTTCAGCCTGCTGAAGCCAGCAAGACTAGAAAAACTGGTTTGGCCAGTTAGAAACCAACAAGACTGTTGTTGTTGTTGTTTGATTGTTTGATTTTATTTTTTAAGTAACTTTTTATTTTTTAATTCTTATTGTTTTTGTATCTTTCAATTTCTTATCCTTCTCTTCCTTTCACCCTACTGTTATTTATTCCTTCCTTTCCAAATTTATCCCTCTTCATTCCATCTTCTGCTTTTCCCCCCTTTTTTTTTTTGAACCTGCAAATTACTGAAAATTTGTATTATCTTTTTTTCATTATTCTTATATTTTTATTTTAATAGTATTTTGGTATTCCTCTTCTTTCTGTATAGTCTTCTTTGTTTGTCTGGTTATACTGTATCATTTGATAGGTTTCCCCTGTTATCTCATTTATAGTGTATTGCCAATTTACTGTCCTTCATTTGTGTTACATTAGTACACCACTCAAGGTCCTATACTCCCTATTCTTGTTATCTAGATCTAATAGATCCTGCCATATGATTATTGCTCTAATATGACTGTAAATAAGACCTATTCCATACAATTGTAAATACTACACAACACCCCTCCCAGATCTCAGCCCACTTCCCAGTTTCCCAAACTCTATTACTGTAGTGGTTAACTCTGCTCTCTCACACACTACAGCTATTTACTATTCTTTACTCTCACCCTACCTCAGAATCTGACCTCCCACAGCCTCACTGCTTTCTAGATCCAACTCAAAATCCTTTCCTCCCCAATAACCGTCTTATCTTCTTTCCATCCTTTCTAAAACATGGCTAGTGGGGTGGAAGATCATGGTTAACACTATATATACCCAAAGGATCTCCTATCTCTTCTCTACTGGCTACTACTGTAAATATTATGGAATACTCTCTTGCTGTCTTAACCATTTTGCCTTACTCCTCCAACTGATCACAAAAAAGAATAGGGGGAAGCTTTGAACACCAGGATACCCAAAGGAGACTGCACCACTGAATCTCACAGGTATTCTACCACAGAAGTTCACACCATAAACCCAGGGACCCACAAAACATCAATTTAAGAAACAGAGGCTAACAAGAAGAGTCTCACGAACAATGAGAAGACAAAGGAACAATCCTCAAATGAAAGGGAAAGGAGGAAGCCTCAGAAAGAATGCTAAATGAAATAGAGGCAATTCAAATATCAGATATTAAGTTCAAAGAAATAATTATCAGGAAGCTCAATGAGCTCACAATGAGCTTCCAGAAACTACAGGGAAGCTACAACGAACTCACTGATAACTATAACAACATGAAAAGGGAAATAGAAACTAACAACAAGGGCCAAGAGGAAATGAAGAATACAATTTCTGAACTGAAGAACACAGTAGGAGTGAAAAGCAGGATTGATGAAGTAGAACTTTGGATTAGTGAGCTAGTGGACAAAGTAGAAGAAAACACCCAGAAAGAACAAAAAAAAGAAAAGAGGCTGATAAAGAATGAAGAGGTATTAAGAGAAATGCAAGACAATATGAAACATAATAATATGCATATAACAGGGTTACCAGAAGGAGAAGAAGAAGAGCAAGGGATAGAAAACCTGTTTGAAAAAGCAATGATGGAAAACTTCCCTAATTTGATGAGAGAAAAAGTCACACAAATCCAGGAAACACAGAGAGTCCAAATCAAGAGGAATCCAAAGAGGCCCACTTCAAGACACATCATAGTTAAAATGGCAAAATTCCAAGACAAACAGAGAATCTTAAAGACAGCAAGGGAGAAACAGGAAGTAACATACAAGGGAGCCCCAATAAGGCTAGCAGCTGACTTCTCAATGGAAATCCTCCAAGCCATAAGAAAATGGCAAGAAATATTCCAAATGAGGAGAACCAGAGGCCTGCAAGAAAGGCTACTTTACCCAGCAAGGCTCTCAATTAAAATGGAAGGCCAAATAAGGAGCTTCTCAGACAAAAGAATTTTAAAAGAATGCCATTTCACCAAACCAGCTTTGCAAGACATGATAAAGAAACTGCTTTAAGGAAAGGAAGGAAAAGAGAGAGAAAGAGAGAGAGGAACACAGGGATGAAAATGGCAATGAATAAGTACCTATCAATAATAACCTTAAATGTAAATGGATTAAATGCCCCAGTCAAAATACTTAGAATAGCTGAATGGATAAGAAAGCATGACCCACACATATGCTGCCTACGAGACCCACCTAAGGACAAAAGACCTACAGAGACAAAAAGTGAAGGGCTGGAAACAAATTTTCCAAGCAAACAGAAAGGATAGAAAAGCTGGGGTAGCAATACTAATATCAGATGAAATAGACATCCAAAAAAGGGCCATAGAGACCCAGAAGGTCACTTCATAATACTCAAGGGAAGAATCCATCAAAAAGACATAAACATTGTAAATATATATGCACTCAACATAAGAGCATACAAATACTTAAAGAGAATATTGGAGGGCTTCAAGAAAGATATTCATAGGAACACAATTATAGTAGGAGATTTTAACACTGCACTGTCAAAAATGGACAGATCTTCCAAACAAAACATCAACAAAGATATCGTGACATTAAACAATGCCCTAGATCAAATGGTTTTAACTGACACATATAGAGCTTTTCATCCCAAAGAGGCAAAATACACATTCTTTTCAAATGCACATGGAAGATTTTCAAAGGTAGACCACATGATAGGACACAAAACAAGCCTCAAACAAATTCAAGAAAATTAAAATAATGTCAAGCATTTTCTCTGACCACCAGGGACTGAAAATAGAAACCAGCCTCAAGAAAACAACCCCAAAACACTCAAATTCATGGAGACTGAATAACATGCTATTAAATAATGAATGGGTCAAGAATGGATTAGGGAAGAAATCAGAAAGTTTCTGGAAACAAATGAAAATGAACTCACAATAATCCAAAACTTAAGGGACACAGTGAAGGCAGTCTTGAGAGGGAAGTTCATACCAATACAAGCCTACCTAAAAAAGATAGAAATATTACAAATAAACAACTTAACACTATACCTACAGGAATTGGGGGAACAACAATAAAGACAGCTCAGAGCACATAGAAGGAAGGAAATAACCAAGACCACAGAAGAATTAAATGACATAGAGACTAAAAACACAATTCTAAGGATAAATATATCCAGAAGCTGGTTCTTTGAAAAGATAAACAAAATCAACAAGCCTTTAAGGAGGCTCATCAAGAAAAAATCAGAGAAGACCCAAATGAACACAATCAGAAATGAAGGAGAATAGATTACAACCAATACCACAGAAAAACAAAGTGTTGTAAGAAATTACTACAAAGAACTGTGTGCCAAGAAATTTTAAAACATAGATGAAATGGACAAATTTCTAGAAAAATATAATCTTTGAAAACTGAATGAAGAAGAAGCAGAAAGCGTGAACAGACCAATAACAGCTGATGAAATTGAAGCAGTAATTAAAATACTTCTGACACACAAAAGCCCCAGACGTGATGGCTTCATAGAAGAATTTTACAAAGCATGTAAGGAAGTCCTACCCCCAATCCTTCACAGATTATTCCAAAAAAAAATCAAGAAGATAGAAGACTCCCAAACTCTCCTTATGAAGCCAAAACTATCCTAATCCCAAAACCAGATAAAGACACAACAAAGAAAGAAAACTATAGGCCAATATTGCTGATGAACATACATGCTAAAATCCATAACAATATATTGCAACACCACATGAAGCAAAGTATTAAAAAGTTCATACACCATGATCAAGTGGGATTCATCCCAGGGATTCAAGAATGGTACTATACCACAAATTAATAAACATAATAAATCACATAAACAAAATGAAAGACAAAAAGCATATGATCATATCAATAGATGTGGGAAAAGCATTCAATGAAGTACAGCACCCATTTATGATAAAAATACTCAGCAAAGTGGGAACATTCCTCTACATAATAATGGCCATATATGAGAGAACTACAGCCAAAATCATACTCAATGGGCAATAACTTAGAGCTTTCCCACTAAGATCAGGAACAAGACAAGGATGCCCACTTTCACCACCTCTATTCAACATAGTACTGGAAGTCCAGCCACAGCTGTCAGACAAGAAAAAGAAATAAGTCATCAAAATTGGAAAGGAGGAAGAAAAACTGCCATTGTCTGCAGATGACAGGATAGTGCACATAGAAAATTCTATAGACTCTAACAAAAAAACTATTTGACCTAATAAGTGAACTTGGCAAAACAGTGGGATACAAAGTCAATATTCAGAAATCAAAGGCATTTTTGTACACCAACAATGAAATATCAGAAACAGAAATCAGGGGTTGGGGGGAATCCCATTTGATATAGCAATAAAAAATAAATAAATAAAGTACCTAGGAATAAACCTAATCAAAGAGGTAAAAAGCATATACTCAGAAAACTACACAACACTGAAGAAAGAAATTAAGGAAAACACAAATAAATGGAAGCATGTTCCATGCTCATGGGTTGGAATAATTAACATCATCAAAATGGCCATACTACCCAAAGAAATATATAGATTTTGTGCAATACCTATTAAAATATCAACTACACATTTCACAGATATAGAACAAAGATTTCAGAAATTTATATGGAACCATAAACAACCCCAAATAGCTGCAGCAATTCTGAGAAAGAAGAACAAAGTAGAAAGGATCACAATACCTGATATCAAACTGTATTAGAAGGCCACTATAATCAAAACAGACTGGTACTGGCATAAGAACAGACACATAGATCAATGGACCAGAACAGAATAGAGAGCCCAGCAATGAACCTAAGTCTCTATGGTCAATTAATATTTGACAAATGGGACAGAAGCATAAAATAGAGTAAAAATAGCCTCCTCAACAAATGGTGTTGGGAGATCTGGACAGCTACAAAAAATGAAACTCAATCACCAACTTACACCATACACAAAAATAAATTCAAGGTGGATAAAAGACTTTAATATAAGTTGTGACACCATAAAAATCCTAGAGGAAAACATCGGCAGGAAAATTTCAAACATTCCACACAGCAACATCTTCACTGATATATCCCTTAAAACAAGGGACATAAAGGAAAGAATAAACAAATGGGGCCTCATCAAATTAAAAAGGTTTTGCATGGCTAAAGAAAACAGCATTAAAATGAAAGGAGAACCAAGTATATAGGAAAACATATTTGCTAATCATACCTGAGACAATGGTTTGATCTCCAAAATATGTAAAAAGTCACATGACTCCACTCCAGGAAGACAAAAACACAATTAAAAAATGGGCAAAAGACTTGAACAGACACATCTTCAAGGAGGACATACAGAGGGCCCAGAGACATATGAAAAGATGCTCAGCATCACTAGCCATCAGAGAGATACAAGTTACAACCACAATGAGATACCACTTCACACTGGTCATAATGGCTATCATAAGCAAATGAACAACCAAGTGTCGGAGAGGATGTGGAGAAAACAAATCCTTAGTACACTGTTGGTGGGAATGCAGACTGGTGCAGCCACTATGGAAAACATTATGGCATTTCCTCAGAAAACTAAAAATTGAACTGTGTTTTGACCCAGCAATTCCACTACTGGGGTTATATCCTAAGAGCTCTGAAACACCAATGCAAAATAACCTATGCACCCCAATGTTCATAGCAGCGAAATTTACAATAGCCAAGTGCTGGAAATGACCTAAGTGCCCATCAGTAAATGAGTGGATCAGAAAACAGTGGTACATTTACCCACTGGAATACTATGCAGCAGAGAGAAAGAAGCAGCAACAGCATGGATGGAACTGGAGAACATTATGCTAAGTGAAATAAACCAGATAGTGAGGAACAAATACCATATGATCTCACCTTTAACTGGAACATAATCATTAAAAGAAAAAAGCAATAAAAATATCACCAGAGAAATTGAAATTAAGAACAATCTAACAATAGCCAAAGGGATGGGGGAGTGGATAATGGGGGGAGGAATTGTTTTGAGGAACTACTATAAAGGGCACATATACAAATCCAAGGAACAGGGTGGAATCAAGGGAGGGAGGTGCATTTGAATGGGGTTGGGGGAGTGGTAGGTGGAAAATGCAAACAACCATAATTGAACAACGGTGAACATAATTAAAAAATAAATAAATCAAACTGACAGTAACCAGAGGGGTGAACGGAGGGAAATAGCAGGGGAGAGAAGGGGAAGAGTCATCAGGGAACATGTAGAAAAGACCCATGGACATAGTCAAAGGCAGGCAGGATTTAGGTTGGGAGGTGTGGATAGGTGGGTCATATGAAAGTGGTCGTGGGAAAATGGAGACAACTGTACTTGAACAACGATAAGAAAAAAAAAGAAAAGAAGTAAGAAAAAGAACAATCAACATTTTACCATGAGGGAAATAGCCAACATACTCAAAATACCCAAATCAATAAAGTTATTGGTGAACATAAAAAAAGCATCTTTAAACCACAAATATCAGTACCTTGGGTTAATTATTTTTTAAATAACAGTAAAAATGACAGTATACTTAATATAAATCAAATAGATACATATTAATTGAAATGGTAATAGCCTTGATAAAAGGTAGAACTTTCAAATCAAACCATCCTGAGAAAAAAAGAACCTGCTAAAATTTACAAAATGTTGCAAAACTGCAGAAAAGAATAAAACAGAAATTGGAGGATTTATTTTGTGACAAGAATTGTTTTAAATAATTTAATATGTTCGCTCAAATTTTTCACTATTCTGTGAGTTTTGAAACTTGAGGAAGAGAAACCTTACATGTGGAAAGAACTGGTAACTTGCTCTTGGTGGTTCTGATAGTAGCTTTATGAGTTGGAATTTGAACTCAGAGCCCACACCCTCAACTACTATACTTTATTGCTTCTTCCTTGATATACATAGTCTATTTATTACACACAAGTCATAAAATTAGATTGTATAAATAAGACCAAGTATATCAATGATTATAATGTCTGTTACAGGGTTAAAATCCCCTTTTGAAAAGCAAAACTCTCAAATTACATCAAATCAAATATATTATTTACTTAATACAAAATCTCACATGCACACACAAACACATGAGTAAAAGTAAGATAGGGTATCAAAGTTGTTAGAGGCATGCTTACCTACTTGCTTCTGACATTAGATTCTAGAGAGGTAAGGCAGTCCCTGGCTGATTTCCCTTCCATTCCTTCATTTGCGGGTCACTGTTCAAAATGAAATTATCTAGCCAGTGGATGAGAAAAAGTGACTTATAGTGGACCCCAGTGACCAGAATCAAGTACTACATATGAACAATTAAACACCAAGGACATATTCTGCATTCTCTTGCAGTTGGTAGGACATGTGTATGCTTTATCACTATAGGAATCTGCACATTTCTACCTATAGAGGCCACACTGACACTCTATTCTTTTGTATCTAGCTCCTCAGTCTTTGGCTGGTTAGGTAACTTAGTCATCCCAGTCTGCAGAACCAAGTTTTCTCAAATTAAGGAAGGAGGAAAATAAAATTCCATTGTCCCTTAAGTATAAGACTAGTTTCCATAATGAAGCCATTAGTTGGCTATTTTAGGCATTCCTTGGCTTTGTTTTCAGCTGACTAGGAACCCAGAGAAAATTTGCAAGTAGTTATCTATCTCTAACCATCAAAACAGAGTGGGAATTTACCAGATATATTTAAGAAAATTAGAGAATAAGAGCACAAAAGACCAAGGGTTTAAATAAGAAAATTAACAATCTTGATTATACAGTTTAAGATACAATATACAGATAGACAAAGACATCGAAATTCTGTTTCAACCAAAAACAATAATAGTTTCAAAAATGCATGGAAATATTATAAAAACCTACTGTGAGCTCTGCTGCAAACCTTAATTAATTTTAAAGAGTAAAAATTTTAAATCCATATGAAGAATAAAACCAGATACTAAGAATAAAAACATGTTTCTTCACAAAATAAGGTTAACATTTTAAAATGTAGAACAACTTTAAAATAACATTTGTATTAAAAAAGAAATCCAAGATAAAATTAAAGGGTGTTTTAAAATTAATGTAATTGAGAACATTATATGTCAAACCTTTAATATATGGCCAAATGAGCAGTTTGAGGAAATGCCTTAAATGCCTTTCCCTTAAAAATACTGAAAATAAATTAAAGTACTGATGTAAATATTTAACTTCAGTAGATCTGCAAAAGAAAAAACTGAGGAAAGAATTGTTAAAATAATACAATGGTTGATGAAATAAGAATAAAATGTAATGAGAAGACAATAAAATAATGGGTCTTCTCTGAACAGAATTTTCAGAACCACCTCATGCAGTACAACGCCTGGGTGACATCCATGTCCCAGTGACAGTAAACTCACTGAGCAGCTCACTCCACCTTTGCCTAGCTCTCCTCAGAAATGTCTATCACTAAATGAGCCACACTCTGGAAGTTCTTGTGATTGGACAGTGGGCAGAGAAAATGTATGTGTGGAGGCAGAATAGGTCTAGCCTTTGCAAAATATGCCATAGAAGTGCTCAGACTGTGCCTCACTGCAGGATGGCCAGAGGAAGAAGGCAGATCCTGAAACTCCTTTGGTAACTTCTGCATGCCTGATCTTCTCCCTGCCCAGGTCAGTGACAGCACCTGCTTGCAGAACTGCTAACACACACACCTCCTTCCTGCCCCTTCTGGAGGAAGTACCTGTACTGAGTGCTGAGTTCAAGGAGAACATCTGGCCTCTTCCCTGAAAGGAAAAGATAAACTTAAAAACAAAAACAACTTCTATAGGAGACTGTTCTGCATGGCATGGGCCCAGCTCCCACTAGGAGATGCACAGGACCCACACACACAGATAAGTTCTCCTGCTGGGAATCAGGACTGCAATGTACCTAGGCCACTTTGAGACTTGCTTTTGCTAAAACTCCCTCACCCTGGATTGAGGCAGCAAGTGCTTACTGTAACTTCCTAAAATCCAGGCTAAACCTTCCAAGGACAAATGTATCCGGTTCAACTACTTTTCCCTTTTCATTTGCAAATATCCTTCTTCTGTGATGTGATTAGTGGCATCAGCTCCTTTGTTTTCTGTAAAAGCTAACCAGCTAAAGCCAACCTGTGCATAGTAAATGAGGACCATCATGTAATGTGCCAAGAAACCCAATTCAGGCTGGTCACAACAAGGGCTGCAGCTTTTGCTCCCCTTGCCATGCTCTCCCTTTTCCTCCACAGGACTCGGTAGTCTGTGTGAATGTCTCTCCCCCATCCACAACGTGGTGAACCCCACAAGCTGGGGTCCACATCAAACTTCTATTGGAATAACATAAAATTTTATATGAAGTATAAAAAAGAAAAGAAGCTCAAAAACCCATTCTCTCCCAAAGGCAGCAATAACATAAATATAAATATTGACTATTTTAACTGCTAGGTAGCTGTTAAAACTATACAAATGATAGAATGTCAGATGTAAAGAAATAACAGGGGCCATCACATGTACCCCTTCATGATACCTGAAGACCTGAGTGGGAAAAGAGAAGGCCTGAACTGAGGTAACGCCACAGAGGTGAACCCAGCAGGCCACCCAGAGGTTCTGTACAACACAGCACACTCTCCTTTCCAGAGAGAGCCCTGTCCTTTCACATATGTGCAAGGGCAGAACACACTGCATCCTTGTGGAATTCCCCTCCATTATCTGTGCTTTACAAGAGTAATGGCATCTCCCTCATCCTCCTGTAGGCCCATGAGCTTAACAGGGCATGGCTCTCTAGCCAGGAGCCAACGGACTAGGGGGATCTGCCCAGGAAGTGTCCCTTCATCACAAGAGCAAGATGAGGCATGTAGGAAACAAAGGGATCCCTCTTCTAAGACAGCCAGCTCAGAACTGGTAGACCCTCCAGGAGTGGGGAGCAGAGGAGGGTGATGCCATCCTCACCAGAGCTCAGGCTCTCTCCTTGCTGCCTGGACAGGTTCTAGACTCTTTGTTGCTGACCAAATGATTCTTTTTACAAACCAGTTTAACGTTATAGCTGTGGTCAGATTAATTCCTAATCCTGTCACCAGCCTGTACAATTCACGTCCTCATTGTGAAATTTATATTTCTTATCAAATTGAGCAAATAAGATTATTATTAAATGAGCAACTGTTTGATGGCAAGTCTTACTGAACATACTAATTATATTGGGTTGACCAAAAAGTTCATTTGGCTTTCTGTAAGATGGTTCTAGTAGCACTTAGTTGTCTTTAACTTCATTCAAAACAATTTTGCTAAGTTGTATTGTGACAGCTGTCATAACAGCATGCATTTAAAATAAAAACTTATCAAAATTGGCAAATTTTGTGTAGTCATTTTAATATTGAAGATGGACAAAAATATGCAACATTTTTGGCATATTCTGCTTTATTATTTCAAGAAAAGTAAAAACACAACTGAAACACAAGAAAAAGTTTGGAGCAGTGTATTGAGAAGGTGCTGTGAGTGATGGAACATGTCAAAAGTGATTTGCAAAGTTTTGTGCTGAAGATTTCTCACTGGATGTTGCTCCACAGCCTGGTAGACCAGTTGAAGTTGATAGTGATCAAATCAAGACATTAATTGTTGAGAACATTCAATGTTATACCATGCAGGAGATAGCCGACATGCTCAAAATATCCAAATCAATAAAGTTACTGGTGAAAATGAAAAATGTGTCTTATTTTACAGAAAAAAACCATACAGATTTTTTGGCAAACCTAATCCATGAAACAGTGTTCCTCTGCAACTGCAGTACACCTTACATGTATGTAAAAATTATCTCAAATGGGTCAGTGTTAATATTAAAAAATGTGGAACTACACGCACTCCAAATTTTTGACAGTAGTTCTGGGAGATGGGGGAGTCAAATTAGGAGGATTGATGGAAGTCAGACCAGCGAAGTCCTTCAGTCCTCCTGGAAAAGAGGGCTGGCTGCCATGACCTTGGGGCCTCCAGAGCTAGATTCTGTGGTTCCTGACTATGACCCCAATTACTCCACAGTCCTGCAGACAACACTAAGGGGAGCTCAGGCCTCACTGCCTCCACAGGTGGGATAGGGCTACCTTACCTGCAAAAGCTTCTTTATCTTTGAGAAAAATACTAAAAGCCAGCATCCAGCTAGGTAGCTAAAATTCTGGCTTTGGAGACTCTCAAGGGTTTCCACAGCCAAGAAACACTCCTGCAGATGGACAGGTGGCCCCAGGAACTGAGGGGCATCCCCAGGTTTCAGAGTTTGGGGGAGGAAGGCTTTGGAGACAAAAGATGATCAGCCCTAAAATGTATCCAAAATTGTTTTTCCTCACTGAGCTCAAACTGCAGGAGGCCTATGAGTTCTCTTTTGTGGAGAAGACAACTTACTGGGGCTGAATCCTGGAGAATAGGGATAAGAGGATCCATGCTGAGACCCTGAGAGGCCATTAGGAGAGGCTCTGTTATTAATGTGTCGACAGAGCCATTGGGTCCAAACAAGCCTGCATCAGGGGAAAGTAATGGCTCAGCAAACTAGGCAGGATAGGGTCTGTCCTGGCTCCTGGTTGTCTGCTGAGTAAGAGGAGCTGCCACGGGAAGGCTCAAGGTGATATATAAATAAAATGATGGCCAAATAGCTTTGTCAGATGCCTATAACACAGTGTCTTAGGACACTTGGAAACAGGTAGAAAGACAAGCCATTTAACAATTAGTCACAACCCAAGGTCTTACTGTGTTCTGCAAACAGGACATGCCCTCTGTCCAGAAGCCAGGTATGGTCTGGCCAGGATGGAGGAAATTTCTAGGCTTTCCCTGGAGAGGAAAAGAGAAGGATCAAGAGAAACCAAAAATGTAAGGCATCACATGTCCCCACAGGAACTACTGTGGAATCACCCTGATTAAAACTACACAGTTGGAAATATTAAGAATAAAGGACAGGGCCCTGGCTGGCATGGCTCAGTGGATTGAGTGCCAGTCTGCAAGCCAAAGGGTTGCCAATTTGATTCCCAGTCAGGGAACATGCCTGGGTTGGTTGTGGGCCAGGTCCCCAGTAGGGGGTTCATGAGAGGTAAACACACAATGATGTTTCTCTCCTTTTCTTTCTTCTTTCCTTCCCCTCTCTAAAGATAAATAAAATATTTACAAAAAAAAAAGAATAGAAGGCAGATAAAAAGTTAAAAGGGAGCCTTGGGTGTAGCAAGGAAAGAATTTAGAACTGGAAGCAAGGAAAGCAATTTACAAGCAGGTCTCACATACGTCCTTGCATTGACACTTCCATCCTAGCTGGCCATACTTCAGCCACAGTGGCCATCTGTCAGAATTTCTGATGAGCCAAGCCACTTCCTCCACTGAATCTTCAGATCCAGCATCAGAAGAGTCTGTGTTTCCATCCCTGAGGTTACTTTACATACATCACACCCAGCAATCAGTCTGCTTTCTTCATGGAGACAGGGCCTTTCTGTAGTCTTCACTAGCACAGTGCTGGAACACAGGAAGCCCCCAGTGCATTAATCTAAACAATCATCCTATAAGACAAGAATAACATTTGTGGACAATAAACTGAAACTCTGGTGTTTTGTTTCGCTCTGTTTTGTTTTTCCTAATACCAAGTGCAAGAACTGGGAGTTGTCATAGAGCTTCTGATTCTAAGTTTCTTTCACATGCTGCATTCTTGAAGTTAAGTCAGATCCTAAATTGGGTGGGACTGCCCTAGCCATTTTTGTTTGGCCTATACCAAAAGTTCCCATGCAGGTGTCTTCTGATGCAGCACTGGAAGAGACAATGGGAGTCAGTGCCGGGCTTTGGGCACTTCAGGTTGGGGGGGACCATGTGCAGCCCCAACTCCTCTGCTCTGCCCTAGAGCAAGCTCTTCCAGCAGTTGTGAATGTCCACTGGGAGCCACAAGGATTTTTTGCACTTGGGAAATAGCAGATAAGAACTACTGATATCTGCATTCACTATGTGCCAAGCACCCTTCTAAGCACTTTACAAAGTATGGTAGTTGCCTCCAAGATGGCCTTCAGGCTGTGAGACAGTGTGTGCCTTATGAAGTTACAATTTAAAGGCATTTCAGCTTCCTTTGTTCTCTAGGGCTGCTCACTCTAAAGGAAGCAGTTGCTATGCTGGGAGGACACTAAAGCATCCACAGAAGGCCCCTGGACAACTTGCTAGCCATGTGAATAAGTCACTGTGGAAGAAGATCCGTCAGTTGAACCACTGGAACCCATTGGGGTTCCAGGCTGATCCAGACTGACATGATTGCAATCCCATGAGACAAACCAGAAATAACCTTATAGTCAAGCCTTGCCCAAATTTCTGACCAACAAAAACCATGGAAGATAATGAACTATTTATTAAATTTATTGGGAGTAACATTTGTTAACAGGATTGTATAGGCTTCAGGTGTATGTTACTATGACACATGACCTGTATACTGCATTGTGTTCCCACACCCAAATTCAATTCATTTTTCATCGCCATATATTTGGCCCACTTTGCCTTTTACTACCCTCTAACCCTGCTTCCCTCTGGTAACTACTGTACTACTTGCTATCTGTGTCTATGAGTTTTAGTTTTATATCCTACATATTAATGAAATCTTATGGTTCTTAGCTTTTTCTGGCTTATTTCACTTAGCTTAATATTCTCAAAGTCAATCCATGTTGTCACTAATAGCAATATTTCATCCTTTCTTATGGTTCAGCAGTATTCCATTGTATATACATACCACATCTTCTTTATCCAATCCTTTTTGGAAGGAAACTCTGGTTGTCCCTATGTCTTGGCCATCGTGAATCATGCTGCAATAAACATAGGGATGCATAGGTCTTTGTGAACAAATGTTTTCAAGTTTCTCAAGTAGATACCTAGGAGAGGGGTTGCTGGATCATATGGTAACTATATTCTTAATTTTTTGAGGAGCTTCCATACTGTTTTGGTTGTACTATAGTGGTTGTACCATAGTGGCTGTACCAGTTTACATTCCCATCAGCTGTAAATGGGGGTTCCTTTTTCTCCACCACCCCTCCAACATTTGTTATTACCTATCTTGTTGATAATAGCCATTCTAATAAGTATGAGGTGGTATCTTGTAGTTTTGATTTGCATTTCCATAATAGCTAATGAAGTTGAAATCTTTTCATATCTCTGTTGGTCATTCATATGTCTTCTTGAAAGAGTTGTCTGTTTGCATCCTCTTCCCATTTTTTTAATCGGATTGTTTGTTTGTTTGGTGTTGAGGTCTATGAGTTTTTAATATATTTTGGATATTAAACCCTTGTTGGATCTGTTGCTTGCAAGTATCATCTCCCATTTGCTTGGTTGCCTTTTTGTTTTGCTGTTGGTTTCTTTTGCTATGCAGAAGCTTTTTAGTTTGATATAGTCCCACTAATTTAGTTTTCCCTTTACTTCCCTTGCCTTTTGGGTCAAATTTATAAAATGTTCTCTGTGACCAATGTCGATAAGTGTAGCACCTATGTTTTCTTCTATGTAAATTTTTGTTTCAAATCTTATATGTAGGTCTTTGATCCATTTTGAATTGCTTTTTGTACATAGGGACAAACTATAATCTAATTTCATTCTTTTTCATGTAGCTTTTCCATTTTACCAACACCATTTGTTTAGAAATTTTTCTCCATTGTATGTTCTTGGCTCCTTTGTCAAAAAATCTTTGCCCATTTACATGTGGTTTTATTCTGGGCTCTCAATTTTCTCTCAGTTCTGTTCCATTACTCTATGTATTTGTTTTCCTGTCAATACCATGTTGTTTTGATGATCATATCTCTGTATTCTTAATTCTAGTTTTGGTATAATTTGAAGTCATTTAGGGTGATAGCTCCAGCTTTGTTCTTTTATTCCTTAGGATTTCTTTGTCTATTTAGGGTATTTGCTGGTTTTATACAAATTGATCATTGTTGTTCTATTTCTTAATAATAATATTGGGATTTTGATGGAGAATGCATTAAATCTCTATATTGCTCTGGGTAATATGGACATTTTAACTATATTGAGTCTTCCAATTCATAAATGCAGGGTATCTTTCCATTTCATTGTGTCTTTTTTAATCTCTTTAAATAATGCTTTGAAGTTTTCAGTATATAGATCTTTTATATCCTTTGTTAAATTTATTCCTAGGTATTTTATTCTTTTGGTTGCAATTGCAAAAACAACTGTATCTTTATTTCTTTTTTTCTGAAATTTTATTGTGAGTATACAGGAAAGCAATGGATTTTTATACACTCATTTTGTATCCTGCAACTTTACTGTATTTGCTTATTGTTTATAATAGATTTTGATGGAGTTTTTAGGGTTTTCTATGTGCAGAATCATGTCATATGAAAAAAGTGACACCTTTACTTCTTCCTTCCCAATTTGAATGCCTTTTATTTCTTTCTCCTGCCTGATTACTCTGGCCAGGATTTCCAGAATTATGTTTAATAAGAGTGGTGAGAGTGGGTATCCTTGTCTTGCTCCTGAAAGGAAAAGCTTTCAGTTTTTCATCATTGAGTATAATATTAACTGAGGATTTGTCCTATATGGCCCTTATTATGTTCAGGTACTTTCTGTCTATATACATTTTATTGAGCGTTTTAATTATAAATGGATATTGTATCTTATCACATTTTTTCTGCATCTAATGATAAGATCAACAACTTTTATTCTTTATTCTGTTAATGTGGTGTATTACATTGATTGATTTGTGTATGGTGAGCTATCCTTTGCCCCTGGAATAATCCCAAATTTAACGTGGAGTATTATTTTTTAATGTATAGTTGTATTTGACTTGCTAGTATCTTGTTTAGGATTTTTGCAACTGTCTTTAGCAGAAATATTGGTCTGTAGTTTTCTTTTTTTGTGTTTTCCTTGCCAGGTTTTGGTATCTAGGTTATGGTGGCCTCATTAAATGTGTTAGGACTTATTGCCTCTTCTTCAATTTTTTTTGAGTTTGGGAAAGATAGGTGTCAAATATTTTTTGAATGTTTGGTATAATTCACTAGTGAAGCCACATTATCCTGAACTTTTATTTTGGGGGAAGCTTTTGATCATTATCTCAATTTCCTCACTGTTAATCAGTCTATTTAGATTTTCCAGTTGTTCATGATTCAGTCTAGGAAGGTCTAACAATTTCCTCACTGTTAATCAGTCTATTTAGATTTTCCAGTTGTTCATGATTCAGTCTAGTAAGTTCATATTTCTAGGAACTTACCCATTTCTTGTAGGTTGTTGAATTTGATGGTATATAGTCTTTCACTGTGTTCTAACATGATCCGTTGTATATCTGTGATGTCCATGGTTTCTTTTCTCTTCTTAGTGAGTCTAGCTAGGAGTTGTCAATTTTATTAATCTTTTAAAAGAACCAGTTATTCTTTGTATTAATTTTATATAGTCTTTGTGTTCTCTATTTTATTCAATTCTGCTCTAATTTTTATTTACTTCCTTCCTTCTGCTGAGTTTGGGGTTGTTCTTTTTTTTTCTTCTTCTTCTTCTTCTTTTTCTAGTTCTTTAAGATGTAATGTTAGGTTGTTTGTTTGGGACGTCTCCTGTTTCTCCTGATTACATAAGCTTCCCTCTTTTTACTGATTTTGCTGCACACCAGAAGTTTTGAGATGTTGTATTGTCATTCCAATTTTTCCTATATATCTTTTGATATGAACTTTTATTTCTTCTTTGACCCTGTCACTTTTTAGTGGTATGTTGTTTAATCTCCATATATTTGAGAGTTTCTTTGCTTCCTTTTCACAGTTGATTTCTAATTTCAAAACATTTTTGTCAAAGAATATGCTTGGCATAGTTTCAATCTTCTTGAATTTGTTGAGTCTAGTTTTGTGACCCAACATACAGTCTATCTTTGAGAATGTTCTATATGCACTGAAGAAGAATGTAAAATCTGATGTTCCAGGATAAAAAAGCTCTGTATTTGTAAATGTCATTTATGTGCATTTGATCTAATATGTCATTTAAGGCTGATATTCTTTTTACTGATTTTCTGTTTTGAAGATCTATCCAGAGCTGTCAATGGAGTACTAATATCCCTAACTATGATTGTGTTTTTGTCAGTTTCTCTTTTTAGTTCTGTTAGTAGTTGTTTTATATATTTCAGTGGTATCTGATTGGGTGCCTATATACTGAGAAGAGTTGTGTCTTCTTTATGTAGTGTCCCCTATGTTACTATAAACTGTCCACCCTGTCTCTTATTAACTTTGTTATCTTGAAATCTATTTTGTCAGATATAAGTTTGGCTCTACATGCTTTTCTATGGATGTTATTTGCTTAGAGAATTGTTTTCCACCCTGTAACTTCAAGTCTATCTTTGTCTTCACAGCTTAGATGTAACTACTGAAGACAGCATATGATTAGGTCTTGTGTTTTATCCAACCTGCTACTTTGTGCTTCTTTATTAGTGAGTTCAAGTCTATTTACATTTAGAGTAATTATTGGTGTATTAGGATTTCTATGATCATTTTATCTTTTGTTTTCTGGTAGCTAAGTGCCTTGATTGTTTCCTTTCCTTTGTGTTTCTCTCTGTTGTTTTCTTTTGTGGTATGCTGGGAACCACCCTGCCTGGTTTCAGAAGCTCTAACCCTCACAAGACTAAGGCCCAGTGAGCAACCTTTGGACCATAAGCCACTAAGGAGACAAAGCTTATCTCCCTGGCAGGAACACCACTTCTGCTCCTTTTACTTCATCCATAACTTGCCCCCAATGCTTGGTTGGTTAGCCAATGATGGGTAAGATTCCCCAAGGGGGAATGACCTAAGACAGGTATGATCACATGGGAGGCCCCCAAGGAAGGACTTGGGGAGCTACAGCAAAAGGGGGTGATGGACCCTTGTTCCTTGGCTTTGACAAAGCTTGAGTCCTCATCCTGACTGAGAGAAGTCTCTTAATCTCTTGGCTGCCTTGCTTCCTTTGCCTGACTTAATCTTGAAACAATGACAGAGGGATGTGCAGCCCTGTGTTGGAAAGGGTGAGCTCCTCGGGTAATCAGGCCTGAGAAAGAATATATAAAATCTTGTGAAACCTGCTTTGCTAAGAGTGTTCTTAATTAAACGATAAGGGTCTGAGCAAGAAATGAGTTTGTCTCCCAAAGTTTTATAGCCCTTTAGCTAATAGACCCTGACTCAGAATAGGCCCTCAGAGTTCTTTGTATGTTATCTATTGTTTGATCCTTACTGCCTGACAACGATTAATGAGCTTTACCTGTATTCCTGTGCAAAATGAACCCAATAAAAGCCCATTGAGGAAAAGGCTCTTGGTTCTTCTTCTTTGAGAGATCAGTCACCTTTCCTCCCCAAGCAGATCATGTTGTGGTAGACTTATTCTCATCTGTGGTGGACGGGGTGCTCTACAGGCAAAGCTCCTCCACGGTGGTATTTTGTATTTCTTCCTTTCGTTTCCTTTTTTTTGAAATTATGCGTCTCAGTTTTGGTGTGTGTGTGTGGGGAGGGGGGTGTGGGTGTGTATGGTTATCATTAGGTTTATCAAAAAAGTTTCATATGTAGTAGTCCTTTTTCTTTCGAATACATCTGATTTTCATCTTCTTTTGCAAATTCAAACCTTTATCCCTTCTCCTCTCATATTTTTGTTGTCATGAATTATCCCTGCTTAAACTGAGAGTTCTTTAGTGATCTTACTCATAATTTTATTACATTTTGTACTTTGTTTCAGTTAAAATAACCCCCTTGAATATTTCCTGCCATGGGGGTCTTCTGGTAATAAACTTCCTTTGTTTCTTTATGTTTGGAAAAGTCTTTATTGCTCCTTCATATCTAAAGGATAGCTTTTCTGGATAATTATTCTTGAATAGTTAATTTCTCTTTTTCAGTAGTTTGAATATTTAATTCCGCTCTCTTCTAGCTTATAAAGTTTCTGCTGAAAATTCCAGTGATAACTAATGGACTTTTGTTTATAGGTTACTTTCTTCTTTACTCTGGCTGCCTTAAGAATTTATTCCTATCATTAATTCTTGACAGTTTTAATAAAATGTGCCTTGGAGCAGGTCTGTTTGGACTGAGGTAATTAGCTGTTTTGTTTGCTTCTTTGGAAGTTCTCATCATTTATTGCACAGCCAGACACTGTAGTTATTATAGCCATGATGCGCAGGGGTGGAATGGTCTTGGGTAACCCCACTGCCTTCTGAGTTCCTTTGCCCTCCTAGTAATGATGACATTGGACTTCCATGGAGTCACCTCTGTACCCCAATCCCAGGACCAGTCACAGAGTACACTCTTTGCTTATGGAAAAAGTGACTCTGTGGTACTAGTTCTAGGGTTTGCAGATAATGTGCTCTGAAATTTGATGCCAAACACAAAGGCATGTGAACTCTGGGAGGTTAAGGCTCCATGTCTTTGTTTCTTTCTGGGAATCCAAACACCCAACACTGAGGCTGCACTTCTATGCTTTGTCTTTATCCAAGTCATGGGACCCAGCAACAGCTCATGTTGCGCAAACCTCCAGATATACCCACCAAATATCTTTACTTCACCCAGCTAAAAGGAGTGCCAGCCACCACCTTATTCATTCCATCTCTGGACTGAGCCCTGCTGTGTGCTCCCAGCTGTAGGACCACATCCATGGCTTGGCTCAGCATTTCTCCCTCTTGCCCACCTGTAGATGTTTCCATGCACAGATCACTATCGTATGTGTGTGTATGTTGAGCAGGTAATCTTTTGTTTAACTATAGCTGTTTAGATTGTTGAAACTTTAAGGGGAGAGAACCAAGTGATTTCTCAAACTGCTATTCCTCTGCTGTAGCTCTAAATAATTATATTTTTAATCCACGAATTCTGGGGATTTGTTATGCAGCAATAGATAACTAACACAAATTAGTAACTGACTTAATCATTGCAAAATATAAGGGGTAAGTATAAAATTACCTTTATTTAATAAATAAGAAAATAAAGGCTAAATGCCAGTGTACATTTGACAGAGCTGTATGATTTTTAAGTCCATATTATTTGTGTTTTACTGTACTATCCAACATAATAGTCATTTTAAGAAATGAAAAAGTCAATATCTCAGTTGTACTAGTTACATTCTAAGTGTTCAGTGTGGCAAAGTCTACTATATTGAAAATATTGAATATCAAACATTTCTGTTATTACAGAAAGCTTGATTGACAGTACTGGTATACAGCATGTGTTGTTAATTACTAGATAATCTGTCAGTTAAAAAACAAATTAGATATCCTTGCTTGAGTTCATTAGGAGGTTTACCAACTTGTTAGCTGGTCCTGGAGTGTAAGTAATTAGATGGTACATACAGAGAACTATGGGCTTTCAAAAACTCATTCCCCACTCTGGATGTACCAGGTTAGAAAAGACTCATACCTCATGAAGACCCTGCATCACCTTCCCATCCTTCCTTGAGTTCCCCTGGCATTCTTCTTCTTGTTTAGTACATGAAAGTTCAGTATTCATGGGTACCATCCTTGGGCTAAGGTCCTATTCTCTCAGACCAATTATTACCTAATCCAACCAGAAGGGAGGAGGGTACTACAGCTCACTGTTTACCAGGAAAAACATGAAAGACAGAATTTGATGGAAAAGAAAGTGAACTTATTTAACAATCTTCAACTTCTAGCCAAGGTGGAAGCATATATGGATACACTGTGCCTCCTCACACAACCAAAAGAAGGACAACAGCAAATTTGAAAACAAAAAACAAACAGAATTGACAGAAAACTGAACTGTATGGAAGTCTGACAACCAAGGAGTTAAAGAAGAAACATTCATCCAGACTGGTAGGAGGGGTAGAGACAGGCAGCTGGGGCAGTGAGGATACATGGCAATGCAGAAGCTGGAGGACTGGGTGGAGCAGAAGTTGGCAGAACAGGCAGTTCCACATTTGTGTATGGGTAGACCAGGAGGAACAACTTGGGAGCATGATGGACTGCTCAACCCAGGCTTCCAGAGCAGGTAAATAAAGCCTCAAATCCTCTAGTTGAAGAGATCTGTGGAGGTTGAGGTGGTGGGGGGAGACTCCTAGCCTCACAGGAGAGTTCACTGAAGAGACCCATGGGGTCGTAGAACGTATACAAAACCTCCCACCTGGGAATCAGCACCAGAAGGGCCCAATTTGCTTGTGGATAGAGGAAGAGGGAACTGGAAGCCAGCAGAGAGTTGAGCAGACTGCTCACCACAAAGCAGAAATTTGGGTTGCCCCACCCTGGTGAATACCTAAGGCTCTGACCCTTATGTAACAGCCATGCCAACACCAAAAACATGGTTCAAATGAAAAAACAAATCAAAGATCCAGAAAAAATACAACTAAGTGATGAAAAGATAGCAACCTATCAGATGCAGAGTTCAAAACACTGGTAATCAGGATGCTTACAGAATTGGTAGAGTATGGTCACAAAACAGAGGGAAAGGTGAAGGCTATAAAAAGTGAAATAAAGGGAACCATCAGTGAAGGAAACAAAAATGGGACTCAATTCAATGGTTTGAAGCAAAAGGAAGAAATATTCAACCAGAAAAGCATGAAGAAATAAGAATTCAAAAAAATGAAGAGCTTAGGAACCTTGGAGACAACTTTAAACATTCCAATATCTGAATCATAGGGGTGCCAGAAAGAGAAGAGGAAGAGCAAGACATTGAAACGTATATGCAAAAATAATAAAGGAGAACTTCCCCAATCTGGTAAAGGAAATAGACTTCCAGGAAGTCCAGGAAGCTCAGAGAGTCCCAAAGAAGTTGGACCCAAGGAAGCATACACCAAGGCACATCATAACTACATTACCCAAGATGAAAGATAAGGAGAGAATCTTAAAAGCAGCAAGAGAAAAGGAGATGGTTACCTACAAAGGAGTTCTCATAAGACTGTTGGATGATTTCTTAAAATAAACCTTACAGGCAAGAACAGGCTGCAAAAAAAATATTCAAAGTCATGAAAAGCAAGGACCTACATCTAATATTACTCTACTCAGCAAAGCTATCATTTAGAATGGAAGGGCAGACAAAGTGATTGCCAGATAAGGTCAAGTTAAATAAGTTCATCATTACCAAGCTCTTATGCTATGAAATGTTAAAGAGACTTATGTAAGAAAAAGAAAAAGATCAAAATATAAACAGTAAAATGATAACAAACTCACAACTATCAACAATCAAACCTAAAAAAAAACTAAACAAAAACAAAAACAAACTAAGCAAACAACTAGAACAGCAACAGAATCACAGAAATGGAGATCACATGGAGTTTTGTCAGTGAAGAAGGAAAGTGGGGGAATGTTGAAAAAATACAGGGAATAAGTAGCATAAATGGTAGATAGAAAATAGACAGGGGAGTTTAAGAGTAGTACAGGAAATGTAGAAGCAAAAGAACTTATATGTACTACCCATGTACATGAACTAACTGGAGTGGGGGATTTGAGTGGGAGGTGGTGTGCAAGTTGGAGAAAAATAAGAGGGTGGGAAATGGGACAACTGTAATAGCATACTCAATAAAATATATTTAAAGAAAAACAATCATCAAAGCCTATTTCCTCTAAGACACCCAATGAAAAATCATTCTGTCACACTCTGCCATCTCAGTTCAAGGTTGTGCCAAGAACCTCTTCTCCCAACTAAAACTAACATAAACCTAGATAGCTTAGCTGCTCTCCAGTCACTCTCTAGCTTCAGGCATCTTTCAGAGTCTATATCTCCAGGCCTCTTACTCATGAAGTCCTGTCCTCTTCCTAACACTGCTCATAAACCCATGCTGGTGACCCTTGACAAGGCCATCCTGAGGGAAGGGCATGGAGCCCACAGCCATTGACAGATCAATATGGGGGAGGGGCACAGTGCAGGGCCTGCCACTGACACCCCACACTGGTGATCACTGATGGTCCCACTTGGGAGAGGGGCACAGGCCCTGCTGCTGACTGACCCAAGCTTCCTTCCCTCTTTTCCTTCCCACTTACTGCCCCTAATGTTTGGGGCCCAACACCTCAAGCCCCCAGCATCCATGCATGAGAAGAGATTAAAAAGAGGAAGCTGCATTCTCATGCTCCTTTTAAGTGATCTCCCACAGAACTCCTTGCAGAGCCCAACATGCATCACCCTGGTTGCCAGGGCAACACATGCATGTGTACCTCAACCCCTTCCCCATTTCCAGGGGCAGGGTTCCTGTTACCCAGTTACACTATCACTGCTTGGTCTTCTGCCCACTGATTATTAGCCCACATGGAGCAGTTATTCAGCCCAGGCTCTATACTGTGACACAAATACACCAAGGAAAATAATACACAGCCTCTTTCTTCATGGATCTCACATTACATTGAGAGGTCACTTCAAGGTGGTGCTGGTCCCTATAATAGAAGAATCTCTAAAGAGCTATGAAAAGAAGGAGAATATAACAGGAAACGTGTCTTCCTAGAGGTGTTTCAGAAGGACCCATGAAAATATGGCATTTTAAAGCTCCATACAGTCTAACTGGCCCTGGTAACAGTGAAGAAGGAGAGAGGTATTTCAGATGCCAATTACTTCAGATGGCATGGTTTGCTTCAGAAACAATGACATCTAAGGACCATAATAGCGAGGTAGAAAAAGAGACTGTTGCCAGGCTGTGCAGATCCTCATATGCATGCTAAGATTTGTGAACTTTGTGTAAAAATAGTATGTGTTACATTTGCATTTGCATTTATATTTGGGGGAATGCTTTCCAGGTAAAAGCTAGCTGATAATTGATGTACACTGGAAGGTGATTCAGGTAGCCAATGCCATTTGAATGTGATTCTGGCACCTCCCTACTTACTCTCAACTAGGTTAGAGTGGGTGCTAAATAGCACGTTGGAATGTGGCAGATATTGATAACATGATGTAGAGCGACTCTGACTGAACTATAGAACTTTAGGCCAATCCATTGAAAATCATTTTGCTAAAGCCAATTCACAATGTGCGTCATATGAATATCTTTTAAACATGGTTAAGTAGACTGTTGCAACTACTTTGCTGACAAAAGCTGAGACGGGGACAAGGCAGTGCCAAATAGATCCTCAGGGTGAACCATGGCGAACTACATTTAAGAAAAGCTCACCCATTCATATATTAATAGTACTGTACAAAGTCTGTCCAAAGGTACCCAGCCAAGTAACATGAAAAATAGAGATTATTTATTGAAGAAGATACAAGATACAAGAAACATTGCACATAGAATAATGATGCCTCAGTCCGCTTCCAAGTAGGCACCTTGGGACTTCACATAGCTCTCCAAATCACCATCAGCTGCCCCATTGTATTTTCCTGAATCTCAGTGATAGTCTAAAATCTCTTCCCTTTCAAAGCTGATTTTAGTTTTGGAAAAAGCAAGAAATTGCAGGGTACCAAATCTGAGCTGTAGGGGAGCTGAATCACCTGGGTGATTTGATGTTTCATCGGAAAAAAAAAAAAAAAAAAAAAAACTCTGCACAAGACATGATGCATGAGCAGGCATGTTATCATGATGAAGCTGCCAATCACCAGTTGCCCATAGTTGCGGCCTTCTGAATCATCTGAATAGTTTCCATAGAGGAATGTTCAAGCTTAATGCAAAATTTGATGAAGTATCATTGCTCTGTTCACTCAGTCATTTTGAATGTGACAGCCACATAATATATATGATCACTTAATGGCATCTATCATCCCCATTAACTTCTACAGTGAAGTCATCATTGTTCATACATGCACATTCCAGTCAACTTAACTTGGCTGCCAGGTTACTTTGATGTTGCACAAACTGTTCTAGTTATTTTAACAATGGCTAGGCTTTTTCCAGACAGTCCTTTTATACACAAGCTCACAGTGAGTTAAACCTTGGAATAAAATTCTCAATAAATCAGGCAGCAGGTCATTCTGTGATTTAAAATTTGGTCACTTGATGACAATGAATTAGCCTTTGGTATACTGTTTTTTGTGTCTTTATCTGCCTCCCAGGAAAAAAAATTAAGTACTTTTAGCTTTCAGACAATTCACTCTGGTCAGTTACCCCGGCATAAGTAAGAAATTTAAAAGAAATCTGAACTTAACTCTCCATTGTTTCTCTCTTCATCTCATAGCTCAACTTTTATGAACATAAAGCTGATATCATTTTCCATGGTTTGTTTTAATCCCCTTTCTATTTCCACTAAAATGTTCTTCAGATTTATTTCTCATTCTCTTGTTCTTGCCCTCACTCTCCACCTCTCTTTTTCTTTCTTCTTAAAAACAATGATATACATTACTATTTAGCTTCAGCTGTTTAGCATCTTTGGTCTTTGAGGAGACAGAATGTTCTACAATGGATGTGCCTTGTGGAAAGTGCAATTGTATAATGAGAAGCACTTAGATGGAGACCCACACTCTATCTCTCAGGAAATCATAAGCATTTCTGTTCTGGTTAAGTTCAGTTCCATGTAAAAAAATGTGTTTCCTGTTTCTTATTCTAAATTGATCAGATCATTTGTCTAATTTAAACACTCTATGAATTACATACATCTCCCCAAAATAGGAATGATGTGGAAGTATTTGATGTATGTTTTTCATATGGATTGAATCCATCACTGTCTCCTACAAGGCTCATGGCTTTTTCCTGAGTGGATGAAGGCTTCATAACTTTCTGATCTACTCCATTTTCTCTGATGCCCCTGAGATCCTTGGTCAGACAATTTTCTGAAGACTCATGGCTAACTTTCAGAGTCATAAACTGAGGTTTAAACTACCACTGTGCCCCACACTATCCCATGTTTTGTTAGTACACCATCATATTCTCTCCAATTTCTCTTCCCAATTTGTCCATTATTATAAGAGACCTGACAAGGGAAAAATTAATGAAGGTAGATTAGGTGTGGATATTTGTGGCAACCAACTATTCATCATTATTACCTGACTTAGCACAACTGAATTTTAGGGGAAAAATCTTTTGTCTCAGTCACTGTTTCTCTGAAGAAGGATATAGACTTCTCTTTGGAGTTTAGCATCTCCAACAGTTACAAAGAGGGACTTGTTATTCCAGGTGTCAATATATATTTTGAAACAATATTGATGGAGGAATTGTTAATTAACAAATGAAGCAGAAAAAGACTGTAAATAAGTACATGCATAGTGTATTATAAAAATAGTATATGAAAACACTGGAGGGAAATGCATTTTGATAAATAATATAAACAAACTTCTGTACAGCTTGCAATCCAATGTGAAGGAAAAGATAAGGTGAACTCTCTCTTTGACCCCCATATGCAAATGTGAATTCTACCTTCAAAAAATAGATGAACACTTAACTGTCAGTGGGGACTTCTGGTTAAGAGGGCAGAGTAGATAAACACTGTGCTAGCCCTTTTTTTACATACTCCATATAAATTTTTATTAGTATTTTTTTTAGAAATCTTATTGACTGATGGATTACTGTGATTTTTTTAAAGAAAAATTATAACTAAACTACAGAACAACCAACATTGAGAACTGCCTGGAGTCTAGCTGAACAGACAGACATCCTATAACTAAAGATATACAGAAGAAACCATGGTAGAAGGGCCAAAAAGACAGAATGAGCAATGTGGTAGTGAACAAACAGGAGGGTTATCTCAGCTGCAGAGGTTCCTCCTGAGGAGTGAGATGTCCCAGGACCACACCAGACTCCCAAGACCAGGATTCCAGTTCCAAGAAGGGAAGTCCCTATAACTTCTGGCTATTAAAACCAGCAAGGAATGTGACTGAGTAAGACAGAGGGATTCTGGAAACCTAGGTGCTCCTCTTAATAGGTCTGCACAGAGATTTACTCACTGGCAGACTCACTCTGAGATGCAGCACTAGGACAGAAGTTGAAAAAGTGCCAGGAACAAACAGGGAGGAACTAGATAGTCTAGCCTCATGGTGAGGGCTAGAAGAGCAGAGACCTCCTGAAGTAGGAGTTTCCTTTGTTCATCTGTTGAGCCCTCCCTTCACCTAGTATGCAGACACAGGTGGGCACCAAATATGACTCTTCACCAGCCTGGCAAACATCATTCAACAAATGATTCCTTGAGACCTTGCCCCAACTAAAATGTAGGCCCACCCAAGCTGCTTTCATTGTCTTCTCCATATAAATGGCCTGTCTTGGCTCACACTGGGAACTTTCCCAAAACTGTTCAAAGGTTCACAACCCCCAAACAAACAGTAGCTAACCTTGGCATTCCCTGAAAGTGTGCCCAAGTATTGCACTAATGGCAGCTGGCCTCATTTTCAAGCTTAGATTCTTCCACACACCTCTAGCTTAGAACAAGTGGCAACCATCTACATATCACTTTTTTGACCATACCACATAGCCTCAGGCAGGGCACAGGCAGAAAATGACCTTGGCCTACACCAGAGCTCCTCCCAAGAGACCCTAGAACCAACACAACTGGTGGCCAATTTCAGACCACACCAAGTCATTACTCAACCACCTTCACAAATGACACACCCTAAGAAAAAACTCAACAGTCACTAGATCCCCCTAAAATGAACTCTGCTGCATGAGATCAGCCCTTGAACAATAACACCTCTTCTATGATCAAAGCTAGTCCTCACAGCCAATTAGTCTGAAGATCCATTCCTCCCAATGTAACAGGGTGCAGCCAAGAGGGGGGGCCCAAATAGGGATTTGAAATGGGGTCAAGAACTCAAGGCATCCAGGAAATATTAGGATGTCCTCACCCCTTCCCCTTCAGGTGTGAGCTGGGGGAAGGGACAAATGGAGCAGGGCCATTGAGAGCTGCTTTGGCAGAGTGGCAATCCCCCTCCTTGTAGCCATTGAGGAGGGAGAACCATGAGGCTTTGCCAGAGTGGAGACTCCCACAGCCATTGCACAGGGAGAGGACCACGTGGCTGGGGCAGTGAAGGAGAACTACACAGCTTTGCCAGAGCAGGGACCCCTGCAACTTTAGAAAAGGGAACCACCACCTGGCTTTAGCAGAGATCCTGGCAACACAGCTGATAGTGCCAGAAACCAAGGGAGGCCTACCAGCTGAGATGGATTACTGGGAAGAACCGGGGACTGCCTGAGCCATGGAATTCTATTTCCTTTCCTGAGATATGGTATCCCAGACTGCGTAAAGGGGGGAGGGGGTAAGGAAGGACTGTGTGTGTTTATGGGTGTTTTAAGGGACTTTGGGATTTTGATGAAGACATTAGGTCATTCCTTTAAGTCTGTATAGCATTAAATAAACATTTCCTTTCCTTTTCACGAATCTCTGGCATTGAGAGACGTCTTTCCTCTGGTGGAGGACATAACGAACCTAGGGGGTTCCTTTTGGTAAAAATATATCATCTCTAGCCCCCCCCTTGCTACTCTATAACACCAGTGCAGTCCCAACAGCAACAAAGGTTCAACTATAATAGGAAGGCACGTACAGAACACACAAGGGACATACCTGGAGCACTTGTCTGAAGTGACAGGGAGACTGTGCCACTGGGTTCCACATGTCAGCTACTACATAAGGCCACTCTACCAAGACCAGGAGGTGTACCAAATCTATCTAATACATAGAAACAAACACATGGTGTCTTTTTGAGTCAGATAAAATGAGACAAACATATTCCAAATAACAGAACAAAGCAATACTTCAAAAAAATAACTGAACAGAACAAAGACAAACAATCTACCAGATGCAGTACAGGGAGCCGTTCTGCATGGCATAAGAATGTAGCTCAGCCCCCACTTAGAAAGGCCAGTAGGGAGCAAGTCAACACACAGTAGCCACACCAGTGAATAGGTTTTCCCATGGGGAATCAGGCCTACATTGTACCTAGGCGGCTATGAGGTTTGCTTTTGCTAAAACTCCCTCACCCTGAATTGAAGTAGGAAGTTCTTGCTGCAACTTCCTAAAATCTGAGCTAAACCTCCCAAGTTTGGAGTGTAACCAGTCCAACCACTTTTTCCTTTACATTTACAAATGCCCTTCTTCTTTGATGTAATTAGCAACAACCTCTCCTTTGCTATCTGTAAAAGGTAACCACCTAATGTGAACCTGTGCATAGTAAATGAGGACCATCCTCAATGTAATATACCCCCCCCAAAACAATAGAAGCCTGCCCAGGCAGGGGTCAGGGTTCTCTTACTTAGAGAGTGGTCATGCCAACCCTTTTCTCCATAGGACTTCTGTAGTCTGTGTGTATTTGTTCATAGCCACTACAACACATGGATCCTGCAGGCCAGGGTCTGCATCAATGCAGAGTTCAAAACACTGGTTATAAGGATGCTAAATGGACTTAGAAAAAGAATAGATTAGCTTAGTGAGAACTTTAACAAAAAGATAGGAAACATGAAACTGGAAGTAGAAAACACAAGAAATAACCAGTCAGAAATGAATAATACTTTAAAGCAGGGGTGTACAACCTTTTAGCATCTCTGAGCCACACTGGAAGAAGAGCTGTCTTGAGCCACACATTAAATACAATAAACACTAACAAAAACTGATGAGCAAAAAAAAAAAAAAAGTCCATGCATAATTTTCATGATATGTGCTACCACAGATAAGTAACAAATCCCCATATAATAAACCTAATTATGCAGCTGCCCTTTCAATAATCTTTTAAAATTGTTGATCAGGTACCAAGTTGGTGATCACTAATATAGAAAATGTGCATATCTAAGTAATAAAACGTCATTGATTTTTTAATATATTTTGTTATAAAAGTAAACAAAAAGAGGGTGATATAAAACTAGTGGGATGGTTTATATTTTATTTGAGAAACTAGTGCATCAACATCTGGTTTTATAGTGGTTGCAATTCTCAGTGAGTTCTCAAGGTGTTCATCAGATATTTTGGTTCTAATTTTACTCTCAATGTTTCATTCTTGAAAATAGTTGCTTGCAAATGTAGATGTTGCCAAATAGTGATGGCAACAATAAGTTGTGATTGTGAAGCAAGGTATATTTGTTTTTAGGAAGATAGGACCTATAAAAGTCCAGTAAAGAGACACAATAAATTTTTTCTTTAAGTGGAATGTCAGATTGCAGCTCTATGTTTTCAAATTCCATTTGAAACTTGGCAGGTAACATATTTATGTTGACTGAAAATGGAGTCACAAATATAGCAAAATACTGATTATTTTCTCAGAAATCTTGAAATTTGTTTTCAAATTCTTGTATAAAATCAAAAAGCAAGGCTAAATATTTTTTGCTATTCAAAAGACTATGTTAGCCAATCTGACAAAATGCATAGAATTGTTTGCCTTAATTTGAACTTGCCATAATTTCAGTTTCATTTGGAATGCTGCTACCATTTGAAACATGGCATCAAAGTTGGTTTTCACCTTAAAGATCCACGTTTAACTCACTTAAATGAGCAGTTAAATCCACTCAAAATGCTAAATCTGTAAGCCAGTTTTCATCATCAAGTTCCAGAACAAATTTGCTTTTTGATACCATGAACAACTTGACAAAATATCACAAATCATAAAATCTTTTCAACATTTGGCCTAGACTTGACCATCTTACTTCTGAAAAGTAAATAATGTCACCATAGTCAGCATTGATACTTTTAAGGAATTCCTGGAACTGGTGATGATTCAATCCTTTAGCTTCTAAGAAATTCAATCTTGATAAAGATTTGCATTACATTATCCATTTTAAAGCTTTTGTGCATAAATTTTCTTAATGTACTATGTAATGATACTTCATCAAATGTGAGTTTTGGGTGGCAATTGCATTGTCTTTTATTAATTTTTTAAGTTCCTCTCTTTTATATACCATCACTGAGGCACCATCAATAACTATACCAGACATGTTGACAATGGACAAAGAAAATTGTTTTAATATATTTTTAATGCTTTGTATAAATATCTTTATTTAGTTGTGTCTGTCTTTTAATGGCACTAAAGAATTCATTTCTTCAGTTACATTATATTCACCATAATACCTGTAATAAAAATGGCAAGTTGAGCCATATCAGTAGCATCAGTGCTATTATCCATCACTAAAGCATAAAATTTAATAGCTATTGCATTGAATCTGTAAATTGCTTTGGGTAGTATGGACATAAAATTTAAAATTAGCACCATTACTCTCTAAGATTTTTTCAATAGATTTTCCAGTTTCTTATATTTGCCTGGCTATAATCTGGTGAGACAAACTGATTTTAAAAATATCCTCCTTTTCTTCAGGGCAAATTATATCTGCCACGTTTTCTATATATTGTTTATTAAACTCACCATCAGTAAATGGTTTTGACTTTTCTGCTGCTAAATATGCTGCCATGTAACTAGCTTTTACAATGGAATCCACTTGAATTGTAACTTTTAAAAAAAATTTTCATTGTGAAGCAGACTTTTTTCAGTTCAACTATTTTGTCTTTATGACACAATCCTTCATAGGCATTGAATTTGGCAGCATGTTTTTGCATATAATCCCTTTTCAAACTATAGTTTTTGAAAATGTGCGCAAATTCCCAATGAATTAAGCATAGTGCCTTACTATTTGCCTTGCCAAAAAAGTAGTCACCTGTCCACTTTTCATTGAACAATCTTCCTTTGCCCATAACTTTTCTTTTTTTGAGGGGGAGTCTTTTTTCTTTTGAGACATTGTAAAAGCCATGCTGGGATTTTAAAAAATAATAGATAAGGAACTTTCTTTACTTTTTTTATTAAAATTAATTAGGAAAGTAAAAAGCAAGGTTTGGACCCTTCCACAGCTCTCTCTGCTGCCAATGTAGGGTGAGGTGGAGGACCAAATGTAAAGTATGACAGGCAATGAGTGAGGTTCCACAGAGGTGTGGAAGTACCTTTAATAATCAAAAACAGAATACTTACCTGACTTCTAAATAACATTAAACACCTAACATTGCAATGATAGGTTGAAATATTATTGATAATCACTGTCTCACTAAGTCGCCATGAGCACATATAATATCTGATGGCGTTGATTCTGCTGTCTGCATTTGGAAGATAACACACTGGAAGCTTCACACTGCTATAAAACTGAAGCCACACATGCTTACAAATAGCAAAGCATATATAGGCTTATTTTACATGACATTGTAGCATGCACTCACATAAAAATTTCATAATGTTTTAACTAAATTTACAATTTTGTGTTGGGCCATATTCATAGCCATCTTGGGCCACATATAGCCTGCATACCACAGGTTGGACAACCCCTGCTTTAGAGGGAATCAACAGTACATTAGGTGAAGCAGAGGATCGGATCAGCAATTTGGAAAGCAAGGTAGCAGGAAATACCCAATGAGAACAGTAAAAATGAAAAGAATTTAAAAAATAATGACAGTTTAAGAGGCCTCAGTGACAACATTAAGAGTACCAGCATCCATATCATAAGAGTGCCAGAAAGAAAAGAGAGAAAGGAATTGAAAATCTATTTGAAGAAGTGACAGAAAACTTCCCTAAACTATTGAAAGAAACAGATATACAAGTCCAGTCAGTACAGAGAGTCCCAAACAAAATGAACTCAAAGAGGCTCATACCAAGACCCATCATAATTAAAATACCACATGTCAAAGACAAAGGGAGAATCTTAAAAGCAGCTAGAGAAAAGCAGTTAGTTACCTACAAGAGAACTCCAATAATACTGTCAGCTTATTTCTCAACAGAAAGTTTATAGGCCAAAAGGTATTAGCAAGAAATATTCAAAGTAAGCCTAGACCTACAACCAAGATTACTCCACCCCAGGGGGCTTTTATTTAGTATCCAAGGAGATATATAGAGCTTTCCAGGTTAAGGAAAAGTTAAAGAAATTCATCACCACCAAAACAGTATTTTAAAAAGGTTAAAGGAAATTTTTGAAAGAGAAAAAGTAAGATAAAAATATAAATAATAAAATGGTAATAACTATATATTTATCAATAATTAGTTTAAATGTAAATGGACATTTATTGAACATTCCAATAAAAATACATAGGGTAGCCAAATGGATAAAATATACAAGATTCATACATATGCTGTCTATTAGAGACCTATTTCAGATCAGAAGACACACAAAGACTGAAAGAAAGGGGATAGAAAAAGAAGTTTCATGTATATAGAAACAAAAATAAGTTAGGGTAGCAATACTTGTATCAGGCAAAATAAACTGTAAAACAGAGACTATAGCAAGAGACAAAGAAGAACCCAGCAATTCCACTTCTACATATTTATCTGAGGAGACACAAAACACTTATTGGAAAAGACTTACATATCTGTATCTTTTCTTTATTGTTCAAGTACACTTGTTCTATTTTTCCCACATCACAATCCTATGGAACCCATTCTTACCTCCCGCTATCCATCCTACTCCCCTTTTGGCTTTGTCTATGTGTCCTTTATATATGTTCCTTGATGAACCTTCCACTTTTTTCCTCCATCATCCCCTCCCTCCTCATCATATGTTACTGTAAGTTAGTTCTTTACTTCAATGTATTGAGTTATAGTTTGCTATCCCATCATCCCCCTACTCCCTCCACTCTGGTCACTGACAGGTTCTTCCTTATTTTCATGTCTCTAGTTCTATTTTGCTCACTTGTTTGTTTTGTTGATTAGATTACACTTATAGGTGGAATTATATGGTATTTGTCTTTCACCACCTGGCTTATTTCACTTAACATAATGCTCTCCATATCCATCCACGCTGTTGCCAAGAGTAGGAGTTCCTTCTTTTTTTCTGTTGCATAGTATTCCATTGTGTAAATATAACATAGTTTTTTGATACCCGCTTTTACTGATGGGCATTTAGGTTGCTACCTTTACTTGGCTATTATAAAATTGTGCATAGGTGGTTTAGAATTGTTGTTTCAGGATTCTTGAGTTCCCTTTTCTCCACAACTTCACCAGCACTTGTTGTTTGTTGATTTGTTTATGATAGCCATTCTTACTGGTGTGAAGTGGTATCTCATTGTAGTTTTAATTTGCATCTCTATGATGGTTAGTGATACTGAACATTCTTTCATATCTCTAGGCCCTCTATTTGCCCTCCTTAGAGAACTGTCTGTTCAGGTCCTTTGCTCATTTTTAATTGGATTGTTTGTCTTCCTGGAGTGGAGTCGTATGAGTTTTTCATATAGTTTGGAGATCAAACCCTTGTCCGATGTATCATTGACAAATATATTTTCCCATATGGTTGGTTCCCTTTTTATTTTACTAATGTTTTCTTTAGCCATGCAAGGTTTTTATTTTGATGAAGTGCCATTTATTTATTCTTTCCTTTATTGCCCTTGCTCTAGGGGATGTATTGGTGAAAATATAGCTGCATGGAATATCTAAGACATTCCTGCCTAAGTTCTCCTATAGGACTTTTATGTGTTGCACCTAATATTTAAGTCTTTTACCTACTTGAATTCATTTTTGTGTATGGTATTAGTTGTTGATCAAGTATCATTTTATGCATATAGCTGTCCAGATCTCCCAACACCATTTGTTGAAGAGGCTACTTTTACTCCATTTTATTCTCCTGCCCGCTTTGTTGAATATTAATTGAACAGGAGAGACATAAGTTTATTTCTAGGCTCTCTATTCTGTTCCATTGATCTATGGGTCTGTTCTTATCCCGGTACCATACTGTTTTGATTACAGTGGACTTGTAATGTAGTTTGATATCAGGTACTGTTATGCTTCCTACTTTGTACTTCTTTCTCAAAATTGATGAGGCTATTTGATGTCACTTAATGTTCAATACAAATTTTTGAAATGTTTGTTCTATATCTGTGAAATGTGTCATTGGTATTTTAATGTGGATTGCATTGAACCTATAAATTGCTTTGGGTAGTATGGACATTTTGATGATGTTAATTCTTCCAACCCATGAACACAGTATATGCTTCCATTTGCTTTTATTTTCCCTAATTCTTGTCTTCAATGTTGTGTAGTCTTCTGAATACAGGTCTTTTATCACCTTGGTAAGGTTTATTCCTAGGTACTTTATTTTTCTTGTTGCTTTAACAAATGGGATATTTTGCCTGAATACTTATTCTGATATTTTGTTTTTGGTGTACAAAAATGCTTGGCTGGTGTGGCTGATTGGATTAAGTGCCAGCCTGTGAATCAAAAGGTTGTCTGTTCAATTCCCAGTCTAGGGCACCTGCCTGGGTTGCAGAACAAGTCCCCAGTTTAGGACGCATGAGAGTAAACCACACATTGATGTTTCTCTTCCTCTTTTTCTCCCTCCTCCTCTCTAAAAATAAATAAATAAATAAAAACTTAAAAAATGCCTTTAATTTCTGAATATTGACAGTATCCCACTGTTTTGCCAAATACACTTATTAGGTCAAGCAGTTTGTTTGGTAGAGTCTGCAGGATTTTCTATGTAAACTATCATGTCATCTGCAAACAATGAAAAACTTGTTTCCTCATTTCTAATTTGGTTGACTTTTATTCTTCTCTTGTCTGATCACTGTGGCTAGGACTTCCACTACTATTTTGAATAAAAGTGGTGAAAGCGGGCATCCTTGTCCTATTCCTGATCTTAGTGGGAAAGCTTTTAGTTTTTGCCCATTGAGTATGATGTTGGCTGTAGGTTTCTCATATGCATTTATTATGTTGAGGTATACTCCCTCCACTTTCACTTTGCTGAGTGTTTTTATCATAAATGAGTGTTGTACCTTAAAAAGGTTTTCCTGCATCTATTGATATGATCATGTGGTTTTTGTGTTTCCTTTTGTTTCTGTGGTGTACAATGTTTATTGATTTGTGAATATTGTACCATTCTTGACTCCCTGGAGTGAATCTCACTTGATCATGTTGTATGATCTTTTAATGTTTGCTGGATGTGGTTTGCTTATATTTTGTTGAGGATTTTAGCATCCATGTTCATAAGCAATATTGGCCTGTAGTTTTCTTTATTTGTTGTGTCTTCATCTGGTTTTGAAACTGGGAACTGCTTGCTTCATAGAGTTTGGGAGTATTCCCTCTTCTTGGATTGTTTTTAAAATAGGCTGATAAGGGTAGCTTTAGCTATTCCTTACATGTTTTGTCAAATCCTCCTGTGAAACCATCTGATTCAGCGCTTTCTGTGCTGGGAAATTTTTGATTACTGCTTCAATTTCTCCAGCTGTTGTTGGTCTATTCAGACTTTCTGTTTCATCTTCATTCAGTTTTGGAAGGATAAATGTTTCTAGAAATTTGCCAATTTCACCTAGGTTTTCAAATTTCTTGGCATTTAGTTTTTCATAGTAATTTTTAACAGCCCTTTGTATTTCTGTGGTGTCAGCTGTAATCTCTTTCATTTCTGATTTTATTCATTTGGGTCATCTCTCCTTTTTTCTTTTTGAATCTGCCTAAAGACTTGCCTATTTTGTTTATCTTTTCAATGAACCAGCTCCTGGATTTATTGATCCATTGGGTTGTTCTTTCAGTCTCTATGTTAATTCTGCTATGATCTTGGCTATTTCCTTCCTTCTACTCACCCTGAGTTTTGTTGTTTTTGTTTCTTCGGTTCTCATAGATTTAGAGAAGATTGTTTCTTTGCAATGTTTCTATCTTTTTAGGTTGGCCTCAATGACTATGAATTTCCCTCTCACAACTGCCTTTGCAGTGCCCCATAGGTTTTGGAGATGTTGTGTGTTCATTTTCATTTGTTTCTAGAAACTTTTTTATTTCTTCCTTAATCTCATTATTAATTCATTGATTGTTTAATAGCATAATATTCAATCTCCAGGAATTTGATTATTTTTGAGTTTTGCCCTTAAGGCTGGTTTCTAGTTTCAGGCCCTTGTCCTCTGAGTAAATGCTTGCTATGATTTCAATTCCCTTGCATTTGTTGAAACTTGTTTTGTGTCCTATCATGAGGTCTATCTTTGAAAATGTTCCATGTGCATTTGAAAAGAATGTGTATTTTGCTGTCTTGGAGATATATATATTATATTAATTATATTAATTATATTATATTATATTATATTATATTATATTATATTAATTATATTATATTAATGTTCAGTTTAGCCCATTTGATCTAATGTGTTGTTCAACTGAACAATATCCTTATTGGTATTTTGCTTGGAAGATCTATCCATTTTTGTCAGTAGGATATTAAATTCCCTTACTGTAAGGGTGTTGCTGTCTATCTTCCTTGAACATCTCCAATATTTTCTTATATATTTGAGTGCTTCTATGTTGGGAGTATACATGCTTATAATGTTCATATCTTTTTCATGGATTCTTCCCTTGAGTATTATGAAGTGTCCTTCTGTGTCTCTTCTTACAGCCTTAGTTTAGAAGTATATTTTGTCTGATATAAGTATTGCTACCCTGGCTTTTTTTCCTTATCCATTTGATTGGAATATTTGTTTCCAACCCTTCACTTTCAGTCTGTGTAGGCCTTTTGTTCTCAGGTCAGTCTCTTGTAGGCAGCATGTGTGGGTCATATTTTCTTATTGATTCTGCTATCCTATGTCTTTTGATTGGAGCATTTAATCCATTTACATTTAAGGTTATTGTTGATAGACAATTATTCATTGCCATTTTACCCCCTTTCTACCTATGTTCCTGTTTCTCTCACTCTTTTCTTCATCTTCTTAAAGAAGTATTTCAGCATGTCTTACAATGCTGATTTGGCGGAGGTATATTCTGTCAGCCTTCTTTTGTCTGTGAAGCTCCTTATTTCACCTTCCATTTTAATTGAGAGCTGTGCTGGGTAAAGTAGTCTTGGTTGCAGGACTTTGCTTTTCATTATTGGAATATTTCATTCCATTCCTTTCTGGCTTGTAGTTTTTCAATTGAGTAGTCAGCTACTATCCTTATCAGGGCTCTCTTGTATGTTACTTCCTGTTCCTCCCTTGCTGCCTTTATGGTTCTCTCTTTGTCTTGGAATTTTGCCATTTTAATTATGATGTCTTACAGTGGGCTTCTTTGGGTTCCTCTTCATTGGGACCCTCTGTACTTCTTGGATTTGTGTGACTTTTTATCTCATCAAATTAGAAAATTCATCATTATTTTTTCAAAAATGTTTTCTATCCTTGCTTCTCTTCTTCTCCTTCTGGTATCACTATTATATGGATATTATTACATTTCACATTGCCCTGCAGTTCCCTTAATCCTTCTTGATTCTCTTTGGGTTTTTTTTTTTCCTTTTCTTGCTCTTTCTGGGAGTTTTTTTCTACCTTGTCATCCAGCTTGCTGATTCAGCTCTCTGCTTCATTTACCCTGCTTTTGATGCCTTCTATTCTGTTCTTCAATTCAGAGATTATGTTCTTCATTTCCTCTTGGCTCTTATAATAGTATCTGTGTCCTTTTCTATGCTGATATTGTTTCCTATCAGTTCCTCATAGTTTACCAATAGTTTTTGGTAATTCTCAGTGAGCTAATTGAGCTTCCTTATATCCATTGTTTTGAACTCAGTATCTGATAGTTGACTTTCCTCTATTTCATTTAGCATTCTTTCTGATGATTCCTCCTTTCCTTTTGATTGGGGGTTGCTTCTTTATCTTCCTATTTTTTGTGAGTCCCTTTTTGTCTGCTTCTGCTTCTTAAATTGATCTGTTTTGACTGCCTGATTTTGTAGTATGAATTTCTATGGCAGTAGACCTGTGAGATTCAGTGGTGTAGTCTCTTTGATCTCCTGAACTTGATGCTCTTGGGATGTCCTTTCTACCATGCATGTTGGCTTTCTGAATGTAATTGAATTTTGATTGTTGTAGGGCCATTCTTTAGTAGGTCTTTCCCTCCAGCTGATGTACTGAAAGTCCCTCCACGTACTATGTCTTGTATGCTGTTTGCAGTTGCTGCCAGAAGGATACCACAAAGCCCAGGAAACAAATTTACATGCACAAAAATATCTCCCACCTGTAATCCCACTATCAAGAGCAAATGAACTAGTATTAATAAGGGTGTAAAGACATTAATACTATTATAACAAAGGAGAGAAATAAATTATAGTATAAAATATAGTGACTTAATATGCGCAAACTTGATAGACAACAAATGAATGTTAAAAAGCTATGCAGGAAAGAAAAATTGCTATCATGGAGAAGACCACAGTGGGTTTTATCTCAGTAACCTCTAACACTTAGCACTGTTTGTTTGTTTTTCCTAGATCCACCTCTGGTGATATGAGATGTTGACCCTGTCTGATCTTAGGCAGCCTTCTTAAAGACTCTCATGGATATACAGTGTGTGGCTGTCTCCTTCTGTTGTTATTCTAATCACTCTGCAATCAGCAGTCAAGCTTAAGCCCCATAGGATGGAGCAGAATCCCTCCCTCAGGTTGCTGCTGCTCAGAGGGGAGTGGTCTGCCTGAGCAGGATGGCTGCTGCCATATGGGAGATGATTCAGCACAGGGATTCTAGCATCCACTTTATCATCTCTGTCCCAAAAGCTTCTGTCTCCAGTATCTCCTCAGGCATTTCTAGCCCACTCTGTCCCTGCCTTTGCCAGAGCCTAGGGTAAGAGCCTGCAAGTTAAAATTGGTATGTTGGCCCTTTAAACAGCTCTTTGAGTCTCCAACTCACCATCTCTGGCAGAAATCAACCCTGTTGCTTTTTGCATATTTGTGTATTTGGGGGGTTCCAGTGCTGTAGGCTGGGGATCACAGCTTAGAGTTTAGATCCCATGCTTCTCAGGAGGATCCAACTGGTGGCTTAATTATCCCTCCATCACTGCTATATGTGGGCTCCCAGTCAGCCTTCTTGAGTTTCTGCCATACATCCTACCAGTCAGGTTGTACTGAAGCTGATTCTTCTGTCTGTCCAATGCTACAAGGCTTCTCTACTGCTATTGTTCAGTTGTTTGTTCCAAGTAATTTCTCCACAATTTAGTTGTAAGTACAAATTGGTCCTGGGAGGAAGTTAGTGTGGCTTCCATTCACTCCTCTACCATCTTGCCTCTTTCTGTATGTTCATTGTAACATTATTTACAATAACCAAGATATGGAAGCAACCTAAGTGTTCATCAATAGATTAATGGTAAAGAAGAGGTAATATATACTCACAACGGAATACTAGTCATAAAAAATAATGATATATTACCATCTGTAACAACATGGATAGACCTAGAAAGTAGCTAGTTAAGTGAAATAAGTCATATAGAGAAGACAAATACCAAATGATTTAACTTATATGTGGAATCTAAAAAAAAAAACAAATAAATTAAAAAAGAAGCAAACTTACAGATACAGAAAATGTTTTGATGGTTGACAGATGGGTGTAGGGTTTAGGAGAAGGGTGAATGGGGGAAAAGGATTTAAAAAGCACTAATTTGTAGTTACAAAATAGTCACAGAAATGTAAAGTATAGCATCAGGAATATTTAGTCAATCATGTTGTAGTTATAATGAATAGTGCCAGATGGGTATTAGACTTATTGGGGTGACCAGTTTGTAAGTTATATAAATACAAATGAAACTAATGTCTTAATGTATGTCAACTCTAATTAAAAATAAAAAATTATTTTAAAAATTAAAATAAATTAACTATACATATATAATATATATAACACATGTCCTTGTGAAAGTGTTTTCCATAGTGACAACCATTGTATGCTAGACTATTCTTATGCCTCTAGCTGTATGATTGAGAGGAAATGCTAGAAATAGACTTATAAGGAATATGTCCTATTCTTCTGTCAAACAAAGCAAAGATGTAAAATATTCACATTGGTGTTTTAGTACATTTTCTTTGTACTTCAAGCCAAATCCTAACCAGGAACTACTCTGCTAATGTAATAGAAGAAATCATTGTTGTAGAAAGGGAAATACAAGTAGTTAGTATCATCACTTCATTCTCTCACTTTAAGGACCTTCTTGAGATACCAAATCATAATAAAGCCATTTGTGGTTTCTTAAAGAATAAGGAGAGATGGGACATTTGTATGTTAATAATATCAAGATAAGACAAGATTTCATCCGTCTCACCAGAGAAATGTTTTTTGCCAATGGGACTATAAATATTCAAAATTGTTGCCTGCTACTGTAATAGCTCTTACCACACTGGAAATGACCCAGCACATCTGTCCCTGGTCAGCCAACTAAATCAAGAAGAGCCCTATGCATTTATCCAGGGACTCCTCTAAATTTCTGTGTCTGACCAAAACTGGTGCTTACTGCTGCAAGGTGCCCTCTTAATATGGCTGTGAATTCAGGCAGATGATGACCAACCCCTGTTTATTTTGGAGCCAGTTTGTCTTATTAGGACAGCTTTACTTAGCTCCATTCTATGTTCGTCTATTAATTTACCTTAAATATGAAGGGGACATGTGAATTCCCTGACTTTCACATTATTAAAGAACATCTTCACCTTAGTCTTCAGCTATCAATAACAGTAGATAATAGGATCCCTGACACAAAAATAAATAAATAATAAATAAAATTGTCAATGGAATAAAATTATTTGTATATGATATTCTTAGCTATATAGCATATTTATTTCCTACAGGGTGAGGCACAGGATATTTTCTATTGTATTCTATTTTCTTTTGTTTATCTTTTTAATTTGTTGTCACTTTTGTCACTACCACTACCCCAGCCATCCCCACCTCCCACCCTCAATCCTACCCCCTTTGCCTTTGTCCCTGTGTCCTTTACACATGTTCTTTGACAACCCTTCTCCCTAATCCCTCCAGTATCCCCTCCCACCTTTGTACTGGTTACTTCAGTTTCTTCTTAATTTTAATGTCTCTGATTATATTTTGCTTGCTTGCTTGTTTGTTTTGTTCATTATGTTCCACTTCTATTTTCTTATTTTTACTGAGGTAAAATTGGTATATAATATTATATAAGTTTCATGTGTATAACATTATAATTTGATATCTGTATACACTAGAAGCTGATTAATTTTTCTAAATTTTGATGGGAGAATCCTTCTTAACAAGATACATAAGGCATCATAAAGAAAAAGAATAAAGACTTTGCTACATAAAATCTTAAAGTTTGAGACTTCTGGTCAAGATGGAGGCATAGGTAAACATGCTTTTCCTCCTCATGTAACCACACAGAGAATTACAGCTGGGTCTTAAAACAAACAACACCCAGAATCATCAGAAAATACAGCTCTATGGAAGTCTGGCAACCAAAAGAAGCTACATTTATCCAGATGTGTAGGAGGGGCAGAGACGCAGAGGTGCAGAGACACAATGTGGTGAAGAGAGCAGGCAGCAGCAGAATGGGTGGTTCCACATTCACATGTGGTGGATAGAACTTGAGAGGGATACCTTGGGAGCAAGCAATCACAGCTCCAGGCTAGACTGCACATCCTACGGTTCCAGGGCCAGGAAGATAAATTCCCATAACCCCTGGCTGTAAAAACCATAGGAGTCGATGTGGCAGAAGAAACTGCCAGATTTTCAGGAGACTCCACTTAAATGGCCCTCATGGACTTAAAATATATGCAGACCCACCCACTCTGGGGTTCAGCAACAGGGCAACAACTGGAAGAGCACCAGTAGTGCAGGGCAAGTACTAGGCAAACTTCCAAAAACCAGTCAGTGGAATTGTCCCCCTCTGAACCCTCCTCCAACAGAGTCACGAAGCACTGAAGTGTGTTTCCCAGCCCTAATCATTAACTAAGGATCCACCTCACAAAATTTACAGGTGCCTTTTCCAAAATAGGCCACGTTACTAAGAAAGGGAGTCAAAGCAGCTCTACATACTACACAGAAATAAACACAGGGAGGCTCCAAAATTGAAGAGACAGAGAAATATGGCCCAACCAAAGGAACAGAACAAAATCCCAGAAAAAGAACTAAACAAAATGGAGATAAACAATCTCTCAGATGCAGAGTTCAAGACAATTGTGATCAGGATGCTCAAATAACTCATAGAGTATGGCAACAAAATTAAAAAGACCCAAGAAGAAATGAAGATGACATTAAGTGAAATAAAGAAAAATGTACACAGAACCAACAATGAAGGGAAGGAAGCCAGGATTCAAATCAATGATTTGGAACATACGGAAGAAATAAGCATTCAACCAGAACAGCAAGAAGAAAAAAAGAATTAAAAAAAGAAGGATAGTATAAGGTGCCTCTGGGACATCTCCAAACATACCAACATCCAAATCATAGGGATACCACAAGGAAAAAACAAAGAGCAAGAAACTGAAAACTTATTTGAGCAAATAATGATGGAGAACTTTCTTAATCTGTCAAAGGAAATAGACTTCCAGGAAGTCCAGGAAGCTCTGAAAGTTCCAAAGAAGTTGGACACACTCCAAAGAAGCACAAAGGCACATAATAATTACATCACCCAAAATTAAAGATAAGGAGAGAATCTTAAAAGCAGCAAGAGAAAAGGAGACAGTTACCTACAAAGGAGTTCCCATAAGACTATCAGTTGATTTCTCAAAAGAAACCTTATAGGAAAGAAGAGGCTGCAAAGAAGTATTTGAAGTCATGAAAGGCAAGGACCTACAATTCAAGATTGCTCTATCCAGCAAAGCTATTGTTTAGAATAGGACAGATAAAGTGCTTCCCACATAAGGTCAAGTTAAGGGAGTTCATCATCAATAAGCCCTTTTATATGAAGTGTTAAAGAAACCTAAGAAAAAGATAATCAAAAATATTAACAGTAAAATGGCAACAAACCCATAACTGAACAACAACAAAAAAAAACCCTAAGCAAACAACCAGAACAGGAACAGAATCATAGATATGGAGACCATTTGGACGGTTATCAGCTGGGAGGGGGATGGGGAAGAATGGAGGAAAAGGTGCATGGATTAAGAATCATAATTTGTAGATACAAAATAGACAGGGGAATGTTAAGAACAGTATAGGAAATAGAGAAGCCAAAAAACTTATATTCGTGACCCATGACGTGAACTAAGGGCAGACTGCTGGAGGGAATGGGAGTACTGGGCAGAGGCAGACAATGGAAAAAAAAATTGAGACAACTGTAATAGCATAATCAATAACACATATTTAAATTTTTTAATATTTATGTGACAAATACCATAAAAGTTAAAAGGCAAGTGAGAGGCAGAGAAAAATGTTTGTAACATTAGTAGCAACATCTAGTAATAATTCCAAGAATATATGGAACTCTTACAAAAATAAAAGATTTTAAAAGACAAGATAGCATGAAATTTAGACAAAGCATATAAATATGAAATTCACAGCAAAAGGTCAATAAATATATGAAAGATGCAGTATTGGAGTAAATTTTAAAACAAATAATGATATGGAGGGAGAAAACAAGGGGCAAATTGAATTTTTATTAAGACAAAGAAGCAACCATTGATTTAAGGAAAATCAATGCCTTCAGTATTGTCTTCTTATTCAGAAATATAAATGGTCTCTTCATTTATTCATGTTTTGTTGTGTCCTTTAATAAATGTAATTGCTTAATTTATGTTGATATACTTTTTATGAAATGTTTTTAAATTCTCTTTCAGAGTTTTCTCAATTGCAGGTCACTTCCCTGTTGCTAAGTATTTTATTGCTGTCATAATACATTATCTTATTGTATTGCATTAGGTAAGAAGTAAATAAAAACTCTAGTAAAAGTTCAAGGTACATTATCAGAGAACCATGTGGAAAAAGCATGACTATCTCACAGAAGGGAATATTGAAACTGTTTTTTTTTTGAAAACTGGGTCAGTTTTGACACATGGCACATGAGAAAGTGTGAAGGTGGGAGAGAGAGAAGACAATGCTGTCTGGTTCATGAAGGAACTAGCTTGGGTCCTAGAGCAGAAGATGCTGAGATCTACAAAACAGAGCACAGAGTAGAGGATATTCTAGGATGCTCCAGGGGCTGACTGTTTTTCACACACACCACTTCTCCACACGTTTTCACTTCCCTCCACCTAAAACCCAAACTCTTAGGTTTCTTTCTTATCTTTTCCACACACTTCTCCTTCCCCAAGACTGCAATATCAGACCTCTGGGCCTCTTGACTAGAATAAAAGTCTTGAACTAAACCTCCCTTTGAAGGGAGACACATTACTGCTTCATGTCTGTCATCCAGATAGATGGGTGTGTGGGCTCTACCTTTGGCATTGCTCTCCTGTACTTGGATATCTCTTGTCACTGTACATTGGTAACTAAATTCTGTTTCTTCCACTTCACTCTGACCACTTGACATACCTTCAGTCTCCCCAGCTATTTCTCCAGGTTATGAGTGGTTATCCTGACAGTCCCACCTGTGTGTTTAGATACCTCAATCAGGTCTTCCCAGATGTGAGGACAGATGTCTCTAAAGATATATACTTACTCTGCTATCCTCCAAAAACAGAGATGATTGGACTTTTTTTGGGTCACTGTGCATCAATTCTAAGCCCTTCATTAGCACAATGAAGCCAAACTACCTCAGAAGATTTGTAGCAGTAAATGTGACCTGATGGATGTTTCCTGTGCATTTTTTCCCTTTACTTCAGAGAGGTAACAAATTGAGAGCTTGAATAAGGCTAGCATATCAACCCACCAACCCATATCTGCTGACACTCAACAGAATAGCTCCAATGTTTTAACCAGTAGCAAAGTCCATATAAAGAGACAATGATAAGAAAATCTGTCTTTAAAAAATAAGGCTTATCTTGAATTCAGCACATTCCTCTCATTCCCAGGAGGTAGATTGTGATGATTAGCACATAATAATAAGAATAGAAATTCCAGGAATTTGGGCAATCCTGGGGTTGCAAAACAAGAGATGGACCATCTCTGAGAAATGAGTAGATGCTTCACTCAGCTTCTGTTTAAATTGTCATGTATCTGTTTGGAAAACAGAGTTTGGAAAGTTAAAAGCAGCTTTTCTAAACTCCCTAGCAGATAAGATCCTGAATGATTTAGTTTCTGCCAATCAAATGAGCTTCCATCACACTTTAATTTGGAATAAAATTAAATAATTCTGTAAATATACTAAGTACATCAATTAAAAATAGAGACTCACAGAGTACATTTAAAATGTGATCCAAATACATAAGAAATTACTTCAGGTGTAACAATATAAGCAGATTGAAAGTAAAAGAGTGGAAAAGGATATATCATGCAAACATTAATCAAAGAAAGCAGAAGTAACTATGTTAATATCACATGAAATAGATTCTAGAGCAAAAATAGTTACCAGAGACAAAGAGAGACATTATTTAATGATAAAGGAGTCAGTCTACTAAGAAGATATAGTAATTTCAAATGTGTGCACCAAAACAGCAGAGCTACAAAATAGACAAAGCAAAAAGTTACAGAACCGAAAGGAGAAAAAGACAAATCAACAATTATAATTGAAAAGGTTGAAAGGTACCCCTCTCAACCATTAAAAAAATAACTAGATTGAAAACATGTGAATACATCATCAATCAACAGGAGCTACTCAACATTTATAAAACACTCATCAGTAGAAAACACATTCTTTTCCAGTGTACACAAAATATATGCCTAGACAGACAGTAGCTTAAGCCATAAATCTAGCATCAACAAATTAAACAGACTGAAATCACTGTGTATTCTCTGACCACAATAAAAACAAACCAGAAATTAATAACAGAAGGATAACAGGAAAACCTCCAAGTACTTGGAAACTAAACAGCACACTCATAAATAGAACATATCAATGGAAATTAAAAATTCATTGAACAAAATGAAAATAAAATATCAAACTTTGTGTGATACAGATAAAAGTAGTGCTGACAGGGAAACTTGCAGCACTAAATGCATACAATAAAAAACGAAGAGTTTCAAAAAGTTAAGCTTCCCATATACCTTAAGAACTTGGAGAAGTAAGAGCAAAATAAATCCAAAACAAGTTTCTGGAAGTAATAAAGGTAAGAACAGAAATCAGAGAAGTTGACAATCAATAAGGAAATCAATGAAACAAGGAGCTTTGGAAAAATGATGAAATTGACAAACCTCTAACAAGATGAACAAATTAAAAAGAGAGAAGACACAAGTTACTAATATCAGAATGTAACAGATGTCAAAAAGAAAAATGAATACAATGAACAACTCAAAACACATAAATTTGAACACTTAGTTTAAATGGACCAATTCTTTGAAAAGGACGAATTACCACATATTACCCAGTGTAAATAGTTTGAATAGCCCATAACTATTAAGGAATTTGAATTTATAATTTTAAAATCCCCCAAAACAAAATCTTCAGGCCCAGATGGTGTCTCTGGAGAATTTTACCAGATGTCTAAAGAAGTAATACAATTCTATACATTTTTTCCAGAAACTAGAAGAGGAGAGAACACTTAAATAAAATTTTAAATTTTGTTAAGAGAATAATAAGACAAAGTACAATGTGTGAGAAAATATTATCAAGCCACATATCCACCAAAGGACTAATATATAGAATATATAAAGAGCCTCAAGAGTAAAAATATAATAATACACAAAAGATACATAGAGATATTTAAACAAAAGAGATATACAGATGGCAAACAAGTACATGAAATGATAGTCAAAATTAACTTTTAGGGAAATGCAAATTAAAACCATAATGAGATATCACTATACACCTGACAGAATGGCTAAAATTAAAAAAAAAAAGTTGATAACATCAAAATGCTTAAATGAATGCAGAAAATCTGGACCACCCATATACTACTGGTAGAAATTTAAAATAGAACAGCTACTCCTGAGAATGATGTGGCAATTTCTCTAAAAAGCATTAAATGTGCAACTACCATATGACCCAGTAATAACTGGCATGAAACCTGGAGCTGAATTAATTAAGGGATGACACTTAAAGCAATGAGGTCTTATGTTCACATAACAACTTGCCCTGGCTGGTGTGGCTCAGTGGATTGAATGCCAGCCTGTGAACCAAAGGGTCACCAGTACAATTCCCAGTCACAGCATATGCCTGGGCTATAGGCTGGGTCAGAGAGGCAACCACACATTGATATTTCTCTCCTTCTCTTTCTCCCTCCCTTCCCCTCTCTCTAAAAATAAATAAATAAAATATTTTTAAATAAAAACCTTGTTCACAAGTATTTATAGCAGCTTTATTCATACAGTTAAAAACTGGAAACAAACAAGATATTTTTAATCAGTAAATGGTTAAATAAGTTGGGTATATCCAATACCTTGGAATGCTACTTAGCAATAAAAAGAAACTATTGAGTCCAGTTTGGGCAGCTTGGCCAGGTGGTGGAGTTGCATCCATTGCACAGAAAGATTTTCTAAGTGTTAGACCCAGATGTCAGCCTGTCTTCCCTAGAATGTAGGTCTTCCTGTCCATACTTCTGAAGGCCGCTCTGGGTATAGAGCAAGCCCACTCCTTGGTGTGCTTCTCTTGCACAAATCAGAACAGCAACTTCTGCCTAAAGCCCACCTTCTCCTCTGACTCTAACAACTAATGAATGACTATCTATGCCTATTTGTTGTGGCTGGTGGTGGGAAAAATGGTGAACTTTGGCCACAGCCTAAACAAAGGCTGCTCTCTGGTCTGCCCCACCTCCAACCCATCATCAACCTTGGTGTGGTGTCCATGGTCACCCACTGTTGCCAGAGTTTCCTGTGTAACATTAGCATGACCAATGGCAGGCTGTGGGGCAGTGCCACTGTGCTAGTCCCCAGGATTGCACTTGGCCTTAGTTTCCTTCCCAGCCTGCTGTCAGCTCTGCTGTGCCTTGACCCCTGATGCTGGTACTCTGTGAGGGGCACACTCCCCCACTCAGGAAGGAAAGCCCAGACCCACCCAGATGCCTCAACTCCTCACCTTTCCTGACCACACCCTCTTGGTCTCAGTCCTCACCATCAGGCCTATCTCCTACACCTATGCCTTCCCCTAGAGGTGTCAGCTTCCCTCGCTTCCAGGTGTTAATAATGTAACCTTCCTTGCATCAGGGTGCTACTGGAGCCTGTGGGTCCAGGAGTCAGTACTGAGTCATGGGGACACACTGGGAAGGGTACATAAGACCCAGGCCCTTATTCCATATGGGCCTTGTCCACCCCAGACATTGGTGTGAAATATGCATATTTTGGCACTGTTTCTTGGAAGGGAGAGTATGCTGTGGTTGTGGATATGCCCAGCTGTATAGACAGGTATGTCTGTGTGGTCTTGCTGGCCATGCTCCAAAAAGCAATGAAGGTAAGAGGCCTAAGAACCCTAAATGCCAAGCTTCAATGCCAGAGCCATTCTTGGGCATTTCCATATCCCACCTTCTACTCACTTCAACAGCAGCCTCAAGGTCTAGACTATAGGCCCAGGAATCAGATCCCACCCCAAATCCAGCTGTGGCAGCCACTTGTTCCCTAATCTCTATACCCACACTGGAGCCCACCTGCTTTGGTGCCTCACATAAACAAATGTGGGAAGGAAGGAAGGAAGGAAGGAAGGAAGGAAGGAAGGAAGGAAGGAAGGAAGGAAGGAAGGGAGAAGGAAGGAGGAAGGGAGGGAGGGAGAAGGAAGGAGGAAGGGAGGGAGGGAGGGAAGGGAAGGGAAGGGAAGGGAAGGGAAGGGAAGGAAAGGAAAGGAAAGGAAAGGAAAGGAAAGGAAAGGAAAGGAAAGGAAAGGAAAGGAAAGGAAAAGTAAGGAATAGAACCCCAATTGTATTCACAAAAACAAAACAAACAGCATGAAGGGCATCCCAAGAACATCAAATTCAGGAGATCAAGCAGACTGTACCACTGAATTTCACAGGTCTCCTCCATAGCAGTTCACACAACAAAGCAAGGAAGTCAAAGAAAATCAATTTAAGAAGCAGAAGCAAACAAGAAGACTCTTCCCTAAAATGGGAAGACAAAGAAACAAAGTCCAATTGAAAGAAAAGGAGGAATCTCCAGAAAGAGTGCAAAATGAAATAGAGATAAGTCAACTATCACATACTGAGTTCAAGATAATGGTTATAAGGAAGCTTAATGAGCTCACTAAGAACTACCAAAAAATACTGGGAAACTATGAGAAACTTACTGCAAAATATACCAGCATGATAAAGGAAATAGAAACTATCAACAAGAGCAAAGAGGAAATAAAGAATACAATTTCTGAATTGAAGAACATAGCAGAAGGAATCAAAAGCAGACTAGATGAAGCAGAGGGTTGATTCAGCAAGCTGGATGACAAGGAAGAAAAAAACTCCTAGAAAGAGAAAGAACAGGAAAAAAGACCTCCCCAAAAAGAGGGGATAAAGGAACTGCAGGACAATATGAAATGTAATACTATCCATGCAATAGTGATACCAGAAGGAGAAGAAGAGGAACAAGAGATAGAAAACCTGTTTGAAAAAACAATGACAGAAAACTTCTCTAATTCGATGAGAGAAAAAGTCACACAAGTCCAGGAAGTGCAGAGGATTCCAATGAGATTAACCCAAAGAGGCCCACTCCAAGACACATCATATTTAAGATGGCAAAATTCAGGGACAAAGAGAAAATCTTAAAGGCAGCAAAGGAGAAACAAGAAGTAACATAGAATGGAGCCCTAATAAGCAAACAGCTGATTTCTCAACACAAACACTACAAGCCAGAAGGGAATAGCAAGAATTATTCCAAATAATGAAAAGCAAAGATATGCAACCAAGACTACTCTACACAGCAAGTTTTTTATTTAAAATTGATGGTGAGAGACTTCAGGCCAAGATAGAGACCTAGACAGATATGATTTGCCTCCTCACACAACCAAAAGGACAACAACAAATTTAAAAACAAAAAACAACCAGTGCTGCCAGAAAATCAAACTGTATGGAAGTCCAACAACCAAAGAGTTAAAGAAGAAACATTTATCCAGACCAGTAGCAGAGATGGAGTCAGGCAGCGAGGGCAGAGAGGACTCAAGGAAAGGTGGTGGCTGGAGGACCATGCAAAGTGGCTGCTGGTGGGACTGGGCAGGCCCACATTTGCATGCAGATAAACTAGGAGTAAAAACTTGGGAGTGAGACAGACAGCACAACACAGGGTTCCAGCATGGAAATATAAAGCCTCAAAACCTCTGATTGAAAAAACCTGTGGAAGTTGCAGTGGCAGGAGAAAGTCCCAGCCTCACGGTAGAGTTTGTTGGAGAGACCCACAGGGTCCTAGAATGTACACAAACCCACCCACCTGGAAACCAACTCCAGAAGAACCCAATTTGCTTGTGGGTAGCTGAGGGAGTTACTGAAAGGCAGCTGAGAGCCATGCAAGCATCATTGTTCCCTCTCAGACCCCTCCCACAACAGGACCAAAATAGAGTGATGTGGTTGCCCTGCCCTGGTGAATACCTAAAGCTTCACCACTTATGATGTAACAGGCATGCCAGCTGGCATGCCTGTTACATCATAAGTGGTGAAGAGTTTACAGGAAAATTATAAAGGACATATGAACAATAACGAGGGGATGTGGAAACAGGGAAGGAAGGTGGGGAGGACTGGGGTGGTGTGGAAGAGTGGGGGGGAGGCAGAAAACTGTACTTGAACAGCAATAAACAAGCAAAAAAAAAGACAAAAAGTTGATTTCTCAAAGGGGACCTTACAGGCAAGAAGGGGCTGGAAAGAAGTATTTGAAGTCATGGAAGGCAACAAACTCCATCCAAGATCCAGCAAAGCTATCAGTTAGAATGGAAGGGCAGATAAAGTGCTTGCCAGATAAGGTCAAGTTAAAGGAGCTCATCATCACCAAGCCCTTATGATATAAAATGTTAAAGGGACTTATCAAAAAAAAAGATAAAAATATGAACAGTAAAATGACAACAAACCCACAACTATCAACAACTGAACCTAAACCAAAACAAAAACAAACTAGGCAAGCAACTAGAACAGGAACAGAATCACAGAAATGGAGATCACAGTGAGGGTTATCAGTGGGGAGGAGGAGCGGGGAGAATGTGTGAAAAGGTATAGGGAATAAGTAGCATAAATAGTAGGCAGAAAATAGACAGGGTGAGGTTAAGAATAGTATAGTAAGTGTAGAAGACACAGAACTTATATGTATGATCCATGGACATGAACTCAGGGTGGAAAAGCAGGTGGGAGTGGGGTGCAAGCAGAGCAGGAATAAAGGGGGGAAGTGGGACAACTGCATTAGCATATTCAATAAAATATATTTAAATAAATAAATAAAATAGTAAAATGGAAAGTGAAATAAGGAGTTTCCTAGTAAAAACAAGACTAATACTCTACACCTCCACCAAACCAGCATTGCAAGATATAATAAAGGGACTGCTTTAAGAAGGGGAAGAAAAAGAGAGAGAGAGACAGGAACACAGATACAAAGTGTAAAAGTGGTAATGAATAAGTACCTATCTATAATACCATTAAGTGTAAATGAAATAAATGCTCCAATCAAAAAAACATAGAGTAACTGAATGGATAAGAAAACATGATCCACACATATACTGCCTACAAGAGATGGTACAATATTTGCAAATCAATAAATGTAATACATTGCATAAAAAAGGAAAGGCCAAAATCACAGGATCATATAAATAGATGCAGATAAAGCATTTGATAAAGTACAGCACCCATCTATGATAAAAAAAAAAAAAAAAACACTCAGCAGAGCTGAATGAAGTAGAGGGAGCATACCTCAACATAATAAAGGCCATACACAAGAAACCTATAGCCATCATACTCAACAGGCAAAAACTAGAAGCTTTCCTACTAAGATCAAGAACAAAACAGGGGTGTCCCATTTACCACTTTTATTCAAAACATTATTGGAAGTTCTAGCCACAGCTATCTGACAAGATAAAGAAATAAAAGGCATATGAAATGGAAAAGAGGAAGTAAAATTGTGATTGTTTGCAGATGACATGACAGTGTACATAGAAAACTCTATAGACTCCACCAAAAAACTACTCAACCTAATAAGTGAATTTGGCAAAACAACAGGATACAAAGTCAACATTCAGAAATCAAAGGCATTTTTGTATACCAACAATGAAATATCAGAAAGAGAATTCAGGAAAAGAATCCCATTTGATATAGCAACAAGAAAAAATAAACCTAACTGAGGAGGTAAACAACCTGTACTCAGAAAAACTATACAACACTGAAGAAAAAATTGAGATACAAATAAATGGAAGCATATACCATGTTCATAGACTGGAAGAATTAACATAATCAAAATGCCCATACTTCCCATAGCAATTTATAGATTCAACACAATCCTTATTAAAATACTAATGACATATTTCACATATATAGAACAAACATGTCAGAAATTTATATGGAACCATAAATGACCCTGAATAGCTGCAGCAATTTTGAGAAAGAAGAACAAAGTACAAGGGATAACAATACCTGATATCAAACTATATTACAAGTCCACGGTAATCAAAAAAGTCTTGTACTGGCATAAGAACAGACACATAGATCAATGGAACAGATTAGAGAGCACAGAAATAAACCCACATCTCTATGGTCAATTAAAATTCAACAAAGGGGGTAGGAGCATAAAATGGATTAAAAATAGCCTCATCATCAGATAGCCTCTTCATTGTTTTGCATGTATTTTCATACCCACAAAAAATGGAACTGGACCACAACTTACATCATACACAAATAAAACTCAAAATGGATAAAGGACTTAAATATAAGTCATAATACCACAAAAGTCCTACAGGAAAACATAGGCATGAACATTTCAGATATTCCACACAGTGATATTTCCTAATACCTTCCCTAGGGCAAGAGAAATAAAGGAAAAAATAAATAAATGGCACCTAATCAAAATAAAAAGTATCTATAGCTAAAGAAAACATCAGCAAATTGGAAAGGGAACCAAATATATGGGAAAATATATTTGGCAGTAATACCTCAGACAAGAGTTTGATCTCCAAAATATATAAAGAAATCACATGACTCTACTGTAGGAAGACAACCAACCCAATTAAAAAAATGGGCAAAGGACCTGAATAGACACTTCTCTGAGGAGGACATACAGAGAGTCCAGAGACATATGAAAGGATACTCAGCATCATTAGTCATCAGAGAGATGCAAATTAAAACCACAGTGAGATACCACTTCACACCAGTCAGAATGGCCATCATAAACAAATCAACAAGCAACAAGTACTGACAAGGTTGTGGAGAAAAGGGATCCTTAGTACACTGTTGGTGGGAATGCAGACTGGTGCAGCCACTGTGAAAAACAGTATGGAATTTCCTCAGAAAACTAAAACTTGAACTGCCTTTTGTCCCAGCAATTCCACTGCTGGGGTTGTACCCTAAAAATCCTGAAATACCAATTTGAAAAAGGCTATTCACTCCAATGTTCATAGCAGCACAATTCACAATAGCCAAGTGCTGTAGGGAACCTAAGTGCTCATCAGTAAATGAATGGATCTACAAACTGTAGTACATTTGCACAATGGAATACTACACAGCAGAAAGAACGAAGGGACTCCTACCCATCGCAACAGCATGGATAGATATGGAGAACATTACACTAAGTGAAATAAACCAGGCAGTGAGGGACAAATACCATATGATCTCACCTATACATGGAATATACTCAACAAAACAAATAAGCAAGCAAAATATGGGAGACATTAAAATTAAGAACAATCTGAGGTAACCAGAGGTGAAGTGGGAAGGGATAATGGTGTTAATAATGGGTAAGGGTTGTCAAGGAACATGTATAAAGGACATATGGACAAAGCCAAACAGGGGTAGGATCAAGGGTGGGAGATGGGGATGCCTGGAGTGGGGGCGGGGACTCATTGAGGGGAAATGAAGACAGCTGTACTTGAACAGCAATAAAAAAAATGAGAGAGAAAAAAACTACAATGAGATACCACTTCACACTAGTCAGAGTGGTTATCATAATCAAATCAACAAATAATGTTGGAGAGGATGTGGAGAAAAGGGTACCCTAGTGCACTGTTGGTAGGAATGCAGACTGGTGCAACCACTGTGGAAAACAGTATGGAATTTCCTCAGAAAACTAAAAATGGAACTGCCTTTTGTCCCAGTAATTCTACTGCTGGGGTTATACCCTAAGAATCCTGAAACACCAATTCAAAAGAATCTATGCATCCCAGTGTTCATAGCAGCACAATTTACAATAGCCAAGTGCTAGAAGCAACCTAAGTGCCCATGAGTAAGTGAGTGGATCAAAAAACTGTGGTACATTTACATAATGGAATTCTATGCAGCAGGAAGTAAGAAGGAACACCTACCTTTTGCAACAACAAGGATGAAGCAGAGAGTATTTTGCTAAGTGAAATAATAAGGCAGGTGGTGAAAAACAGCATATGATGGAATATATGATAGAAAAACAAATAGCAACTATAAGTGGAACCAAATCAACAAAATAAACAAGCAAGCAAAATAGAACCAGACACGTGGAAATAATGAACAAACTAATGGTGACCAGAGGGTAGGCAGGAGGTATATCATAGGGGAAAGAAAGAGAAGAGTCAAGTCAAGGAACATGTATAAAGAGCCCATGGACAAAAACAATGTGGGGGAGAATTGAATAGGGAGGTGTGGAGTAGGCAGGGAAGGGGGGAGTAATGGGGGCAAATGGGGAGAACCGTTATTGAACAATAAAAAATACAATTTTAAAATAAATCTTATGCCAGTTCAAGGCCTGAAGCAAAGAGGTTTTTGATATACACATTTCATTATGGATCACTAAAATAATCTAATTAAACTTCATAGAAACTTAAATGGAAACAAGATTATTTGGAAATGTTTGTTGAAAACTTCTCTCTACCACAATATTATTGCCAAAATGAAACTGGTGAAGGAATAGCTTCTCAACAGTTCAATTCCAAACCTAAACGAGTAATAACCCCTTTCACTTTTACTTATGTCTAAATTAATGCCTTGATCCAGATTTTAGCCAACTGCATATATGCCCATGTCACAGCAAGCAGGAAAATTTGCCCTTCCAGCACCCTCTGCTAATGATAAAGTTTACTATTGTGAACCAGGAGCAGCCTTCAGAAACAGCTGACCCTGTACTCTAATTATGCTTAAAAAGAAGAGTAAAAAATGAAACAAACCATTAACTTGGCTGAAGGGTCAATGACTAATGTTCTTTACAGAATTTCCACACCATTCTATTCAGTGAGTCAGTGGACTTCATTACATCTACTTGAGGTATATTTTGTAGCCTCTATATCCTGTCAATTCCAGGCAGAGACAAAATCAAAAATCCTGCAAAGACTAACCAGCTGATGAAACCAATAAAGCCCCAGAATGATACTATACCTTCGATGTCTTGTGAAACTAAAGACTTGATCCCAAACCAAGTACTTTCCAGCTACTACAGTTAACTTCAAAGTTCTTTCACTTTTAATCTACTTTCTTCATGCAGGAGTGACACAGGTCTCCATTTGGAGATAAATCTATCAAACTTCATAATTTCTGTAACTGAAAATTATACCAGGCTGAGCTTACTGTGTCCTGAATCAATGAGTCCTAGGCATGGCAAGTACTAGGGGGCCATCTCCGCCAGTGATAGGATGCTGCCCTAAGCTTTAGCGTTACATGCTCTCCTCAGTAACCCTATCCAGCCACTTCCTTGCTCCCAATCACTACTGAATTCACATGTGCAAGCTCTAAGACTGGGTTTTTGACTGTGTCTAATTTGGTATTCTGGTTCCCATTTGGCAATGATCCTTTTTTTTTTTTCTGGCTGCCCAGGGCCTACCTTTCTTCAAGGGCCGAAAACTGATTGCTTTACCTTCCAGCTACTGACTACTCAAGATGTTATCACTCACCTGACCGTCAGTTTTACCATTTCTCAAAGATTCAAGCTCATATTTCCTGAATGCCGTGAAACAGAAATTCTTATTTGATTTTCTGCATTCACATAACCAGATCCACTCTCCAAAAAAAAAAAAAAAGAATAATCCTGATATGGATTCAACTAGAACAACCCTGGACAACTGGGATATTCAACTCATTTTAATTCAATTAAAATGTCTTGAGTTCTCACATTTCTGGCACTTTTCCAGCTGTTGGAATTGTAAAGATAAATATAACATAGTTCCTACCCTCCTGAATTTTGTTACTAATTGAGAAAACATTACACATACACACATATAATCACATATCTTCAATTTACATTCTGAGTAATTTAATAAGATATGAATTTGTGGCTCTTTGAGAGTAGTGCACAGGTCCTCTCAGAGGAGTAAGAGAGAAGGAATTCAGCAAGACAAAAAAGGGAGAAACAGATTCCCCACACTAGAAAGGGCATGGTGGGGAGGGGGGTGATGTAAGCAGCAGGCACCTGTGCTAACCCATGTGGAGCATCCCAGGGCAATGGGAGGACCTGAAAGGGGACTGTGTGAATGGTAGACTCAGGAAAACTAGCCTCAGGCCTCCAGGTTCTCAGGCTCAGCAAAGAACTCCATATCCAAGCATGGGGTAGAAACCTAGTATTTTGCCCACAGGGGATCAACAAGAGCCATGTGACAAGAAGTGAATCAAAAGTGGCCAGTGTGGGTAAGGAATAGGAGTCCTCCCAGGTGCCCTGTTGGAAACCAGACTCCCCCAAGCCTTCTTAGAATTTGGGAGTGTTATGGAATAAACCCCAGCTGTGGACGTGATGAACTTTTCTGCCAGACCTAGCATAAGTGGGCTAAGCTGATTATCATTCATTTTATAAAAATAAAACACTATCACCATTGTGTGTGTGAAAGATAACAATTCTTTACATTGCTAAACACAGAGTCCATAAGAAGTACAGAGGAAGGCATGTGAAATTGATTTAGAATGCAGCGAAATCCTCATGGAGAAGCTGAGTCTTGAAGAGTGGGTTGGAGGTAAGCAGGTAAAGAGGGAGCATAATGAGGATTAAGTAAAATGAGCCATATGGGAGGTGGGGACTGGAATAGAAGCTCAGCAGAAGAGCACCAGCAGATTTGCCTCTGGACCCAGGCCCACAGTCCTCTAAGATTTGGCATGCTGTTCTTCCTTAGTTTCTATTTGCAAACAGCCTTGATACCTTGCAACATGTTTGAGAGGTCCATTCTGACCCTCTATATCATCTTCAGGAACTACCCCAGTATCACAACCTAAAGATTGTGTGTTCCACTTTGTCATTAATTGAGCATTCATAATCTTTCATCACAGTTGGCATGATACAATATTCAAACTGAAGGAGGATTAGCAATAACTTTGTCCAAAATCGTGCTGGTGCAGATGGCCAAATTAAAGCCAGAGAAGGAAAATGACCTATAACCTGTCACACATCTAGATAAAGGTGGAGCTGAAATCTGCAACCAGGTCCCCTAATGGCTAATCTTGATAGCCTTGTTCTATGTGGATGGGTCCCCAGGTTCTCCTCAGGACTGTGTAATGTCTTTGCTGCCTGGTCCCTCACAATGGGCTTCAGACACTGGCCCTGAGCTTACTTGGAGCAGCTTCTCCCAGGTATTGTTCATACCAAATTGAAAGCCCAGCAAGATGTGGAAAAAAGGCTGAAAATAAGATCAAAGCTCTCTTACTTCTGGATGAAAGTGCCCAGTGTCAAAGGAAGAAAACAGTGTATTCTTCAGCAGCAAACATGAGTTTGGCAGGAAGAAGAATCAGAGATAACCCTGCTGTTTCCCTTTTTGTGCTAACAACCTCCCACTCTCACTTCCACCCTTACCCTCTAACTTCCAGTTCTCTGCTACTGCCATCTAGAGGCCATGGCCAGAAAAAAAGCATATGAAGACCATAAGCCAGAAAATGTGGCTCTTATCACTGAAGCAGCATGGGCAGAGTGAGGCTCTTTGACCCAGCTTCTGGGCATGACTGGTGGCCACCAGCCCTTAGACATCAGATCCCATTTCCAGGAGGCATCCATCATGACTGTGTAACGGTTGACTGAAAATCCATATTTAGAAATACCTTTTCCTGAGAAGGAACTTGAGAGGCTCAGACCATTACAAAGTAAAGGAATCCTTCTTGATGGAGAAATTGAGAGAGAGACAGGGAGAGAGAGACAGAGAGAGTGAGACACACACACAGGGAGAGAGAGACAGAGAGAGAGAGAGCGCTGCCCTGGCCACTGTGGCTCAGGTGGTTGGAGCATCATCCTGTAAGTTGGGGCATGGGTTACAGGTTTACTCCCCAGTCAGGGCATGTACGGGAGGCAACCAATCGATGTTTCTCACATCAATGTTTCTTTCTCTCCTTTCCTCTATCTCTTCCTTTCTCTCTAAATAATTTTTAAGTCCTTGGATAAGGATAAAAAAAGAAATAAAAGGACACACACATGAACAATGCAGAGATGTCCAGTCCCAGAGCCTAGGCCAGGTAAGAGGTCTCTGCCAAGGGTGACTTTTGGCTGAGCTGGAAAAGCTACCTAGGAGACCACCAGAGAGGTAACTTACATTTGAACTATAGACATTCTGGGGAGTCTTCAAAGAAAAATAAGAAGTGAGATAGCCAACACTTTGTCAACTGGAAATTTCTAGAAATGAGCCTTTTAGATACTCCCCAATTCAGATCTTTATACACTGAACAAGTTTCCTGCTTATGTTACCAAAGAAAAGTTGCTAAGCTATACTGCCATCTCTAGATGAATATGATTTACCATTTAGTCTAGTGTGTAGATTCTGTTGGGGGAGAGAAGGAAATTTAGGAGGCAGGACTGTCAGAGTGGGGCTATGGGAGGGGTGGATCCTGACCCTCACAGTGCTGTCACATGTTGTGTCACACCCATGGCCTCTTCACAAGTGGAAGGGACTTGGAAAGTTTGGTGGTATTGAATCAAGTCTACAAATCCACAATTTCTTCAACACCCCTCCTGTCAAGAAATGGTGTCTCTTCTCCTTCCCCTCTCCTGGCCCCCTGAATATGGGCCAGTCTGAGTAACTTGCTCCTCTAACAAATAGAATTCACCAGAGTATACCATAACTTACAAGATCATAAAAGGTTCTATCTTACTATCTCTTCTTTCTAACTCTGTCTCTGCCACTATCTCTATCACCTTTCTGCTTCTCATTATCAGGATGCTGGCACTTGGCACCCAAAACCATCTTAGGAAGTCAGGCAGCCATGTGGAAAAGTCGCATGTGGATATGAGGAAATGAGTCCTCAATAACTGTAACCTGGAATGACCAGCTGCCCCAGATGCTGCTAAATGGGACAGAGGTGAGCTCTACTCACTGAGTTGGGCCCAAATTTCAGATTGATTAGAAAATTAAATGTTGATTTAAGCTACTAAATTTTAGAGTGTATTATTACATGTCAGTACATAACTAGACCAGAGTTTCTTATTCAACTTTCTCACTTTGGCATTTGGAAAGTGAGGACCCACAGGACAATGCTTGTCCAAGATTGCTCTGAGATTGGATTCACTGCTGCTCAGTTTCTGGTTTTTGGCTTTTCTAGTTAAAGCCATGCCCTCTACCCCACAGAAAGGATACATGGCCTGTATTTACTGGCTGAGCAGTCCCAAGAGGAGTAGCATATGGGAAGAAGTGTCTAGTCCAACCAAGTGGCCTGACGTGAACAATCTGTGCCTTCTTGTGCAGATTCAGACCCTGAGCTGGGCCTGGTTCCCTGCCACCAAGGCTCCTGGGAATAAGACCTCCTTGCATGCCACCTGTCCTTGTTTATATAAAGGGCCTTGACCACCCAGCAGGAAATGGAGAGAAAATGGCAGTGCCTTCATCAAATCTTTGCACACTGGGAAATAACCCCACACAGAGGTGGAGAGAATGAGGCTGTCCCCAGCCCTGGAGTGGCTACCTGAACACACCAAGGCTTGGTCTAAGGCAGGTGATTCAGGGAGAAAGGCCTCTGCATTGGAGCCCAGATTCAGAGGTTACCCATTCATGAGGGTAGTATCCAGTTCACCTCAAAGAAAGAACAAGCCATCTTACAGAGAGCTTGTCATCAGAAAAAAAGAATGCTGTGTTCCCTGGTGGATGAAGTTGTAATTCACAGGTGTTGAGAGATGGGGTAAGGTCAATAGCAAAGGAACATCTCTCAATGGCAAAAGCAAAGAGGTAGGACCACTAGGAGCCAAAAGAAGGGCCCCTGGACTAGGCGACATGACAGAGCTTGTTTTTTTGTTTGTTTGTTTTATTTTGGGGTTTATTTTTGTTTTGTTTGTTTTTTTATGTGTACTTTGATTTATATCTTGTTGACTGGCAGTCTTGACATCAGCCAATCAGTCAGCAAAAATATGTTGAATATTTTTCCTCATTCCTGAATTGTCCTCAGGCCCAGGACACCCTTTGGCACTCTAGAGTACCAAAAGGATTGGGAGGGGCCTTGTCCTTGAGGAGCCACAATCCCACCCTTTCAGGTTCTCCAAAGGAAAGAAAAAGGCACCTGCAGTTTGGAGAGGGCTGGGTTCCTACTACCCACACAGGCAGGGAAATGGAACCAGAACTTACAAAGGGATTTGAGCTTTGTAGAGGTAAAGACCAAAATCGTGGCCTGTGGGTGATATAGGGGTAAGCCCCAAAGTTGGGGCCTCAGTAACTCAACAACAAGTTATTAAGCGTCCTTTCTGTATGTGGCCCAAACAAGACCCTCTGCTCTCACACAGACCCAACACTCTTCACCGGCAAAAAAAGTCCCCCAGCCCTGGCTCCCTCTGTCCACCCACTGCCGCACCCTGTCTACCACCCACTGGATGCACCCCTCCACTGCCCCTGCATGTTGATGAAACTCTGGAGCTATTCATCCACTCTTTGGGCAATTTCATCCCATTCTTGGAAGCTGTAGCTTGTTCAATTCTGGCACATAGTAAGTTTTCCATAAACCCTGGGTGACTGAAAGACTCAGAACTCAATTTAATGAAGTCAGACACACACCCCACTCTACTGCAATGCAGAGCACAGCATAATAAGGCCACAAATGAAAAGCATGTGTAAATGTTGTGTGAACCCAACAGAGTGAGAGATCAGTGGTTAGGAGGCTTCAGAAAGACTTTGTGCAGGAAGAAGCACCTGCTACCTTCCCTGAAAGATCTCTAGGTTCTAAGGGTCAATACAACAGAGTGGATAGAAGAGGATGGTAGAAATCTAGGCAAGGAGAACAGTTTTAAGAAAGAACAGTTTTAAGCTTGACAATGAGAGACCCTGTAACTAAATCAAGAAGGAATATGCTTCCCATAGGTGGGATGCTGCCACAATGCCCCACACAGTTTACTGGAATGCATCTCAGGAGCCTGGAAAAGGGTAACCCTAGAAGAATGCACCTGGGTCCAGCCTGATATATTTGCAAAGCAGGAGTGAGAAGGTCAGTCAGCATCTCTCCATGGGGCAACCTTGAGCACCAGGCATGATGGCCAGGGAAAATTCTAGGAGGAAAAAATTCCTCAGTGTGGTTCTACCTCCCACCTGTGCTGTGATAGCCAGCCATGAAGAGGCTGACTCTCCCAGGATGAGCTGCACCATGGCTTAGGTGCATTCCCCAGAAGCAGACTCTAAGAGGAGGATCATACACACATGTGAACTACAAAGGATGTGCTCAGGAAAGCCAAGGAGTCTGGGGGAGCTGGAGTGTGATATCACACCAACAGTGCTGCCTCCCATGAACCCTGGGACAAAATCTCCCAGGTGCTTTCTGCTCTTCAGTGTTAAAGCAGCTCCAGTTGCCCAAGCATCCTCCAAGGAAGAGCCCTGGGTGCTGAAAGCATATTAGAGTGAGGGTGTGAAAGGTATCTGGTAGAGAGAAACAACAAGAAGAAATCTGAGGAGTTCTAAGCTGAGCAACAGGTTTATCTGGTACACACCTAAAAAGAAACTGTATCTGTGTGGATTTTCTCAGTAGCACAAAACACAAAACCTAACCACAGTTGTTTAAATAATGTGAGAATTTATTACTTTACATAACAAGAAGCCTGAAGTATAGGGGCTGCAAGATTGGCTCAAAGGTGTTATGAACAATTCAGGTTATATCAATTTTCCAAGCCAGTTGCCTTAGTCCTTAAAATTGTTGCCTCATACTCGCAAAACAGTTACCATAGTCCTAGTCATCACATGTAGACAACAATGAGCAGAAATGAGAGTTCTCACCTTTCTGAGAGTACTCCAAGTAAACTTTTCCTCACACCTCAATGGCCAGGGTTATATTCCTGCTCATTAGTAAACCAATCAATTACTAACCACGAAAAATGGAACTACCATGATTATTAGTCTAGAGTCAGTCCTTGAGCTTTGAAGGAGCCCAGTATCCCCCATGTACATTTAGGTTTGAGCTCCCTATACCTGAAAAAAAGGAGCCATAGGTCAATTAACAAACAAAGAGGAGGGAATTGCCTTTAATAAGTCCTGCCTTAGAGGTGATACCTTAAGTTGAAGGAAAGCAACTGCTACAATGAAATTATAGGTGTTTGTGGACTTGGTGGAGAGGGTAATTGTTTGTGGCCATCAGGTCTTCCTAGAGATCATAAGATATCACTAGGTCTTTGGCCATTCTGCTTAAGCTAGCAGGCCTTCTCTACTCCTGCCTTCAGTCTGGCCTTACAGTGAGTCTGCAGTGGAGGACAGCCTCCAATATGTGAAGCAGTTTGCCTTCTGCTGCATAGCAGATGCCAAAGCCAGAAGGTATCCAACTCTGGGTGTCTAAAAAAGATTATCAAGTATACATTATATTCCATTACCCAGTCCTATACCCTGTGTTAAAACTTCTTCAGAGTCAGGGGCTGGGGTGGGGCTGGGACCTCCAGCTATCCATGGCTCTTCACTGGCTGCTTATCTCATGTGCGTATTCAGTACATGGGCCTCTGTCACTGACCTTTTCACTGAAGATCATAAGAGGGAGGATGGAGGGGCAAGAAGACCTTTTTGTAGATTAGTCCTTAGCAGCACAAGGCCTCCTGAAGTACTCCTGTCTGAAGACAGACTAATATAAGGTAGGATAATGCTTCCCCAGTCTCTGCCTTAGCTGGGGTTTCCAATTCATAGGACTGAATGGGCTTCCTGGCTCCCCACAGCTGAAATATGATGGAGACCAGAGACATGTAGAGTCAGGGGGGGTCCTTGTGCATTATGCTGTCTTTACAGGGAGTGAAAGCACTACATGACACTGGAGGGAGTTGGCATCCCTAATGTCTCACCATGGTGGTGCCTTCCTAAGGAGCTGTTTGCTCACAAGAAAGTACATTGTCACCAAATGGTGAGGGGAGTCTCATAGGGGTGGGGATTAAGCAAGAGCTGGACTTGGCCCACTCAAGCTCCTGCTTTATACCTCTCCAAGAGCTCATTCCCATGCCCAGTGGGAAAGGCGGGGAGAGTACAGCCCGGCTCCACTATACACTGTGATGTGGGGCTCTGGACTCCCCAGTGAGACCCCCAACCCTCCTCTATGTGCCCACTGCCTCACAGACTTCCCAGGCAGCTAAGAGCAGGGAATAAGAACTGAACTCTATTTCCAGCACAATGAACCATGCACTGGTTCAGCCTGTCTCAGGGGCCTGCTGGGGGGACTTATAGGGCTGCCAGGGCTAGAGGGAACCCTTGTCCAGTTCAAGTGCCCACATCTTCATGAAGTTATCATTTTAAAAAAATTTTAATCTTGCTTCTTACCTATCACATGAACTTATACTTAATGGCATTACAGTGACAGGCAGGGAGTTCAGGGGAGGAAGACCTGTACTGAGTATACCCTGTATAGTCCCTGTCATTCATTCAAGAATTAGTTCCCAGACCTAGAATCCTAAACCCACAGAGTCTTAGAGATCTGAGACTCTGTTAGAAGATAAGAAAATCAAGGGCAGAAAATACTGTACTTGTTTAAGCTCCATACCAAAGTGAATGGCTTATCCATTCAAACCAGATGACTCCACAGTTATATTTTACGAGGATTGTTGTAGCTCAACTGAAGAATTTTTTAAATGGTCTCTTTCTCTTTTTCTCTATTTTTCTCTCTTTCCCTCCCATGCCCCCACCACCCACACCCACTCATCTATAACTTTGGTCCCAAATGCTGTGATCAAAAGCATAGGACTCTTCTTCAGGGATTATTATTTTCCAGTGTGGATCCTGCAAAAAAGCCAGGATCTACACAGGTAAGAAGCCTTTATGTAGGGGGAGAAGGTAGATCTTGGTGGCCCCTAGTGTCCACCTGTTGGAGGAATACATTTCCTGGCTCACTCACAGAATCCTCTCACAAAGGCAGGACAGAAATAATGCCATTGGCAGCCACCTGCCCAGAATGGAAAGGGAGAACCAGAAAGTGCAATCAGGGCCTGGGAGTACAGAACACAGGAAGAGGCAGCCCAGCTCTGTTCACAGGCTGAGCTTCTCCCTGCACAAAGATGAGAAGAAAGAGTGAACCAGGGCCCCCCACGGTGCAGCTGCTGCCACAATGGAGGCATTGAAGCTACTGCTGGAAGAAGGAAGAGCATGGGGGAGGGGCTTTCAGGAAAGCCCACATGAGAAGGTCTAGTATCTGAGGAGCTGTACAGACGGAACTGCACTCTTGAAGAAGGAGCCTCCTGACCTTTAAGTCTGCTCTCAAGGCCAGGAAGTGGTGTAGGATGGACTGCAAATGGCCACACTGAGCTCATTCCTGAATCTCATTATCTGCCCTAACCCCAAAGGCATCAAAGACCTGTTGTTCTCAGATTCTCTACCCAGCTGACTTCTCAGTCTTTGGCTGAAATGTATGTTATAAGTTATAGACACAATGAAAGTAGAAAAGAGCCTGAATGGGGACCCCCTCATGCCCTGTACCCCTTCTATACTTTTTCTTACCTCCCCAGATCCCTTCATAATCATAACCCCAGGTTTCAATGCCTCTAGAGACCGGGGTCCTCTCCTCTACCCTGGAACAAATACCGTAACCCCTGATGGTGCCTGATCAATAGCTGGCTGGTATTGTGAGGTCCCAGTGTGGCTCCCATGAGTTTGCACTGGGCTCTGCATCTAATTTTCTGTGTGTTTCATGTAAATCTCCTTGCCCTCAGACCTTCAGATCTTTTGTTTTTTACACTGAAGAAGTTGGGATGGATGATCTCAGGACTAGCATTCACTTTTGTCAGTTGATTATTAGCAGTTGGTTGGACAGATCCTCTGGCAGGGACATTTTATGTTTTTCATCTAAACATTCCTCAAGTCTGTCCACTCTTCATCTCCACTCTCACCACCTTAATCTCAGCTGCCAGACTCCTTGACTGGACTACCAAAATATTCTTCAGGCCTTCCTTCCCACCCTTTTTTAATTCATTCACTTAAAAAATGCAAATATGATTGTATCATTCACCATCTAAAATCCCTTCAAAAATTTCCCATTTCTTTTGAGTTGAAGAATCAAATTCCTGCCCCATTCCCCAGAAGGCCTCACATGGCCTAGTAACACATATCAGCCTTCTACTATCTTCTCTTCACATACCTATTGTCTGTCTCCCATCAGAAAATAAAATTCCCGAGATCGGGGCCATATCTGGCTTTGCTCTTTATTTCCAGCTTATAACTTTATCCAGGGCTCAACCAATGGCAGCAAATGAACAAATAAGTGAATGAATGAGTACATAATCACAAAAAGCAGTTGTCTCCCTGGGACATAAATAAGAGAGCTCCCAAAGCTCCAAACAAACCCCATTAGTCTGGTACCTTAAGTCCATCCTTCTCAAGTCCCTTTCATCTCTATAGAGTCATTGTTTCAAGAGATCCAATGTAGGTTTACAAGACATATATGGCCTACTCATTCTGACACCATGACACAGTTTCCTTCATTGAGTAGTTGTAAATGAAAAACACATTATGTTTGGGGCAAAGTTCCTGGGTGAGTCTATGTAGAATTAGGCAATGCCCTGCTCATTCCAGTCACTGCAATGACCTTCACAGATGCAGAAGACTCCTGAGAAACCTTGGCACTGCATATCTTTCTGCCTTGAGATAACCAAACTATAAGGAATATGGATCCCTAGGAAAACACAGGCAAGGAAGTTGTTCAGGCCAGGAAGACCATCCACAGCACAGATATTCTGGAAGGATCAGGGATGCTTCCACATATACATGGTTGGGGTCTTCAAGAGGCTTCCTTCCCTGAGCCCAGAGCAGCTGTAAGCATTACCTGGGAGGCACAAGTACTTCTGTGGCCCCATGGGAGAGAAGTTCTGTGGCCAAAACTTCACAGTATGTTGTCAGATTGCCCAAGCCTATGGAAGCAGTACCAGCTCTAGATCTGAATTGAGGAGAGGGTTTAAGGATGATGATTCAAGGTCGGAATCAGAAAAACTGAGCATGAGGGGAGAAGAGGAATAGTGGGACTTGGAAAGTCAACAACACTTCCCTTGAGCACTTCCTATGTGGAAGGTGAAGGGGTGGATTCATATGAGGGAATTCCTTACTGACAGGAGGCTTAGAGAGACAGACAAAATGTTCATGTCCACTGCTTATCATGTCCTTGCTAAATATTTGCTCAAAAAATAAATTCATGAATGAATAGATGTGGTCTCATCTTGAAGCCAACTGTTTGGTCTTTGGCAACCATTTTTCTTCTCTGTGCTCCATTTTCCTCATCTGTAAAATGGGCAGTGTGTTCCTTCCCTAGGACTGCTGTGCACATTAAGTGAGCCTCACACATGGCTTGCACACAAGAGGTTACCAAGAAATGTCCATTCTCCTCCAACACCTTCCTTGCTTGGAAACATTTTACCCATTTACAAACTGAGCCCATTAAACTAGATGTTCTGCCCAGGCTCTTTTGATTCTGATGTTTCCATGTCTAAGAAAAACCATGAGTTTGGCCAGGCCTGCCACTGGGCTGTGTGGACACAGAAGAGTCTTTATTCTGGCTGACTTTTGATCACTCACTCTCACTTAGCTGGTTGGTGCATTGGGGATGAAAGAGGATAAAAAGAAAGGTCTTGAGGAATGCTGGGGTAGGGAAGTCAAGTGTCTGGACTATGTGCCTCCAGGCTATAGCAATGGAATAACTCTCCAAACATTCTCCTTTAACAGGAAGTGGAGGGTGAGTCACACTCTGCACTGTCCCCCAGGGTTTTTTGCTAAGCAAGACTGCAAATTGTTCAGCAAATTAGGCTGCATTCTGAACTCAGCTTCAATTCAGAGCAAGCCTCCAACAGAGAGCACGCCCAGGAACATAGGAGAAAATGCTCCCTGCCATCCCTTCACTCTCTCACCTCACTTCCTACTAGTCAAGAGAGTTAAGGGCAGGAAATTTTCAATTAAAAGGGCAAGCAGTCCAACATGGTTCAGTTTACCAAGAACTTTCTCTTAGCAATGGTTGGATTAAAACAACCCTGTGAATCCAGCAGCACAAGATTGTACTATCATTGCTTTGCAGAGAAAGCTACTGAGTGTCAAAGATGGCATACAGTCTGCATGGCTGTGAGCAGGCTGTGGGGAAGCTGAGGCAACCCAGTGCTCCCAAGTGATATGATCCCCACGTCACCACACTGCCTTCTGGGGGCATTCTTAACTCTGCAGTTGAGGTTACAGATGGATTGTGGGAATCCTTCATGAGGTTTTTAAATAGCTATCACTGGTCTAAGTTGGTTTATAAACACCACTGGAAAAATTAAAGTTAGCTGAGCCATGGGAAAGTGGTAATTGCACTGACTTACACATGTGCCAAGAGATGGCTGCAAATGAACATTCCACAAGGTGTTGGTCAGCCCAGCTAACAGACATGGAGATCTTCAGTCTTCAAAGAAGAGTAATGATAAATAGAAATGTTATTTTTGTGTATTTATTTCCACCAATCTCCCTTTAATCTGTCTTGCTGACAGGAGAATCAGGAACAATGTAGCAGGAACACAAGAGAATAAAATATTTAACATTCAATTTTTTGAACTCCCAAACTGGGCCTCAAACTCACATTTTAGACAACAGTGACAAAAGTCCCCAGCAGGGGAAACAAGGATAACTTTCTTCCCATTACAGCAGATTAGGAGAGAAAAAAAGGTGAACCTGGCCTGAGGGGAATGAGCGGGCATCATACCTGGACTGGGACAGACAAGGAACTTGAGGCATGAGGACCACAGAGAGAGAAGGGGTTAACATTGAAAGAACCTTCCTGTAGCACCAGGGATCCACTGACTAGATAGTCATCTGAGTGGCCCTGTACATCACTTTTGTTAAAAGGCCAAAGAAGCTGTGGCTTCTACCACTGTTGAATGAGGTCCATCCAGTCCCAGCTGTATGCATGCCACACATAGAAGCACTTGCAGAAATGATTTCTGCTAATCATGAAGTCCCCTGAGACAGAGGACTTCTGACAGCCAGAGAGGCAGTAGAATACAATAGAAATTGTCCAGTTCCTGAAATTAGTGACTCTGGACAACAGTTATGTTCATCCCTGTCACTTTACAATATTATTGTGTCAACTCAGCAGCAAAGTGGAAGTCACAATGTTTAGATCCCAGTGTGCTCATCTATAAAACAAAATTCTGTGATCAGACTATGTCACATTCAGCTTGAGTTTTTCAGTACCTACCACGTGAACAGTCCAAAGAAAATGATTCTGTCCATAGTCCTTGGAGGGATCAGAGGCCTCGCTCACATCACAGAAACTCAAGTCCCAGTACCAGATATTGGCTAGATTTCAGGTGACAGGAAGAGGTAGTGAAAGTCTGACTGGCCTGGCTAACCTTTCTCTGAGCTATTTTTTCCTGTGGCTGGGATGGGGAGGAGGTAATGGGCTGCTCTGTATCCTTTGTCCATCTTCTCAGAATATGCCATTGGCAATATTCTGGAATAAAGTTATAAATTCAGGCCAAATAGATCTTTTCTTGGAAGAGAAATCCTGTTAACAAAAGATAGAAGCCATGAACTACTTCTAAAAGGGGAAAAACTATCAGGATGCCTGTATATACACTGGACTAGGTTATTCTTGGACAAGGAAAATTAAAAGGAGCACTGGAATTTGGGAGCCCAGGGAAGGAGATGCTGAGGGAGTGAAAGGATGTCAGGCTCTCCCCCATCTCACCAAAAACCTCTGTGTGGTTGGACAGGTTGGCCCAACCTGTTCTTTCTTCCCATCTGTGGGACCCTTCCCAGGTAGGGACCCTTTTCAGGTAAGGACCCTACAGACAGGATTGGAGTCTGGAATAGAAAGGAAAGAAGAAAGGGGACCGATACCCCTCCTGATAGCTTCTTCCATCTTACCTCTGAGCAGGTAGGCCTAGCTGGTACAGAGATGATAAGAAGATCGGGAAAAGAGACATCAAAAGAATGAGACTGGTGGTCACACTGAGTCCTTCTAAATCCTTGGGGCGCCTGTCATCTCAGTAAAAAGAACAATACCTTACATTACTAGGGCACTCACCCTTTATCAGCAGCTTATACTACCCTAAGCCACTGACAGGCACACTGATAGGCACTGGGATGGAGACTTCAAGAACACAAAGTGAGCCAACATCTGTGGCCTGTGAGGGACATGCCAAGCCCAGTGAACATTCTCCATGTGAGCTCCTTCGTTTAACCTTCAGAACTGAGAATAAGTAGGTTTTCAGATGAGGAAACAAAGTCTTGGAGCCAGGAGTCCAGTCTAACACATGGACAATTCAGGAAAACACATTTGAGCTCATTAAGAGGGAAGCTCTTTCAGGTCCTTTGTAAGTTTGAAAGTCTGTGATTCAGAATCTGTGAGTGTGTATATGTGTGTGTGAGAGAGGCTGTAGATGTGGACAGTAGTTTCCTGGTTACTAAATGCTAGTAAAATAAAAAAACACAGAGACTTAATTTCTAAATTTATACCCTCAGAGGCAACATTGCCTCCATTAAAATAGTAAAGAATAAATGAATAAACAAAAAGAATTCATTTTGTCAGGAGGTATGTGATATATTTGCATTTTTAGCTTCTAGACTTTGACATATTTGACTATCTTTTAAGACTAATGAATGGTTTGAAGGCCCACAAAACCTGCAGATGAGTCTTTGAAGAACACTGAACAATCTCCCAGGTACCCTCTGGATGAGCTTTAGAGCACACAGATTGTTACAGAGCAGAACCAAGGGGGGCCCGGGACGGTGATAGTATTACTGAAAGAGATTCGGGTCCATCTTGTCCGCTGCCATAAAGGAAAGATATCTCTCAATGCCAGAGATTTGTGAAAAGGAAAGGAAAACATTTATTTTGTGCTATACAAACTTAAGGCAGTGACCTAATGTCTTTATCAAAATCTTAAAGTCCCTTAAAACACCCACAAATGCACACAGTTCTTTCTTCCCCCTTGCCCAGTATGGGGTACCGTATCTCAGGAAAGGAAATAGAAGTCCAGTCTCAGGCAATGTCTGGTTATTCCCAGTAATCCGTGCTTGGCTGGTAGGCCTCTCTCGGTTCTCAGCACCATCAGCTGTGTCGCCGGAATCTCTGCTAAAACCGGGTGACGGTTCCTCTTACTACTACTGTGGGGGAACCCACTCTGGCAAAGGTGCGTGGTCCTCTCTCCACTGCTCCAGCCATGTGGTTCTTTCTCCACCAGTCCAGCCATGTGGTCCTCTTTCCACTGCAGGACCACGGGAGTCCCCACTCAGCCAAATCCGCGTGGTTTTCCCCACAGAGCTGTGGGGAGACGGGGTTGCCACTCGGCTTTGGCCGAGTGGCGATTTTCTGCTAAATCCACATGGTGAATTCTCTCTCACAGGGCTTCAGGTGCCCTCTACTCTGCCAAAGCCACGTGGTTCTCTCCTCACAGAGCTGTGCCTGGGTTTAAATCCCCACGCCAATCTTCCTCTGCAGCCATATTTCCGACTCCTCCTACACTTGGCCACACTTGCCCTCAATCTGCTGTCCTTTCCAGCCTTTCTGGTCACCATCATGGGTCTGGGCAAGTGTCACCCCATGTCCTGGAACCAATCTCCTCCGAGCTCCCATGCAAGTGCTGAAACTCAGGGGACCTGCTCCTAGTCACGTCTCGGGGAGGTGTTCCTTTCCATCCCCCTAGCCCAGAGCATGGCCATAGCTATTTAGCATATTCAAGCAACCGGCCCAAGGCTATAGGTATGTTAAATGACCATGCCATGGATTAGCTGCAAAGCTGCCCTGCATGTTCTTGCTCTGTGTGCCCCTTCCCCCAACTCACACCTGTGGTG